>JARSSU010008473.1:0-39166 GCA_029619165.1 Eurosta solidaginis
ACCAAGTGAGCAAGAGTGACACGCGTTTCCCTGGGGAGTATGCGTTCCTCTTCCGCGAGTTTTGGATAATTTTCGTTAAGTACTGGATGCACCGGGCAATTCCCGGCATAAAGGTTCGACGCCTATTTATGGAGTTCACCAAGGACCTGCTTGTGTTTTTTCACTTCATACGGCAGGGTTCTCAGGTGCCGTATTTCCTCAAAATGCTTACGGAGATGACTCCTTAAGCCCCTAGGCGGTGCTCGTTCATCAATCAGATGTCTGTTGGGATGCCCAGGTTTCTGGGTATTCAACAGGAACTGTTTGGTCAGCATCTCATTTCTCTCCTTGATGGGGAGTATTCTTGCCTCGTTATGCAGATGGTGTTCTGGGGACATACGAAGACAGCCCGTGGCGATTCTGAGAGCAGTATTTTGGCAGGCCTGTAGTTTCTTCCAGTGGGTGATTTTTAGGCTTGGCGACCATATGGGTGACGCGTAGCACGTAATGGGCTGGCTAATTGCTTTGTATGTAGTCATGAGCGTTTCTTTATCTTTTCCCCAAGTACTGCCAACGAGGGATTTGAGGATTTTGTTACGGCTCTGAATTCTCGGAACAACTGCGGCTGCGTGCTCACCAAAATGTAGACCCTGACCAAACGTCACCACCAAGGATTTTGGGGTGTAGGACAGTCGGTAGCGTAGTGCCATCGACGTGGATGTTCAAAATGGTCGACATTTGGGACGTCCATGTTGTAAATAAGGTCGCGGAAGATTTAGTCGGTGATAATGCCAGGTTTCGCGAGGCGGAAAACTGGAGAGATCAGGGAGGTAGCCGTTTATTCTGTTGCAGAGCTCATCGATCTTTGGGCCCGGGCCTGTGGCCATTATTGTGCAGTCATCGGCGTAGGAAACGATTGTGACTCCTTCCGGTGGTGAAGGTAGCTTAGATATGTAGAAATTAAACAGAAGTGGGGATAGGACACCACCCTGTGGCACCCCTTGTTTAATTCTCCTTGGTTTTGATGTTTCGTTCTAAATTGCACCGATGCCTGCCGACCACCCAGATAATTTGCGGTCCACCTTTTAAGACATGGGGGAAGGGTAGACCCTTCCAGGTCTTGCAGTAACGAGCCGTGGTTAACCGTATCAAAAGCTTTGATAGGTCTAACGCTACGAGTACTGTTCTATGGTGGGGGTATTGATTTAAACCGCAATTTATCTGGGTGCTAATGGCATTTAGCGCGGTGGTAGTGCTATGGAGTTTTCTGAAGCCATGCTGATGAGGGGCTAGTTGCAAATTTGCTTGGAAATAAGGGAGCAAATGGCTTCAAGCGTCTTTGCCACTGGCGATAGGAGAGATATCGGACGATACGACTCACCTATGTTAGCTGGCTTCCCAGGCTTTAGTAGCGGGACCACCTTGGCCATTTTCCATTTCTCAGGTATGACAAAGGTGGAAAGAGACAGGTTGAAGACATGCGCTAAATATTTGAAACCCTCTTTACCTAGGCTTTTAAGCATCGGCATGGCTATGCCGTCTGGGCCCACTGCTTTGGATGGTTTAGCACGACCAATGGCGTCCTCACCTCTTTAGCGGTGATGGTGATTGGTGACGCGCTGAATTTGTGTTTATGTGCGTGTCTATTGGCTCTCCGTCTATTTTTGTCGACCGTAGGATGCATTATATATTGTCGGCAGAAAGCGCTCGCGCATTTTTTCGCGTCCGACAGCACTTTGTCGCCAAAGGCGATGGAAACTTGTCTTTGTGCTTAGTCGGATTCGATAGGGGCTTTACGGTGGACCAAAGTTTACCCACACCGGTAGAGAGGTTACAACCTCTTAGGTGCTCCTCCCATTTCGCCCGCTTGTGTTCATCCACAGCAATCTGATGCGTTGGTTTATATCCCTTATTTGGGGGTCGCCTGGATCAAGCTGTCTTATAAGGTCACGTTCTCTCGCTAAGTTTGTGGCCTCCGCCGGGAAGTGGGCCGGATTTCGGGAATTATCCCGGCGGGAATGAAATGTGCCGAGGCGGATTTAATGACCTTACGGAAGGCACGCGCCCCTTGGCAGGCATAGTCGGGATAGGGAGGGAAGCAAAGCGGTTGTCTGTAAAGGATTTATATTCTTCCCACTTTCCTTTTTTGAAGTTTATGAAAGTGCGTTTTCAGTGGCGATGAAGTCGGCGGTACGCTCAAGCGAAATAAGTATGGGCAGGTAGTCGGATGCCAATGTTACCATCGGCTGCCAGTTGACGCAGTTTACGAGTTCTGCGCTCACGATTGAGATATCTGGCGGGGCGAGCTGTGACAGCTTCCTACCATACGTGTGGGGGCGTCTCCGTTTATTGTGCAGAACGTCGTTTCTTCTATTTGATCCGCCAACATCTCACCACTACTGTCCGCCCGCAAGTTTGAATGCCATAGATCATGATGGGCATTGAAATCGCCTAAGATAATGCGATTGTTGCCAGTGAGTAAGGCCCTGATATAAGGGCGGTATCCACTGGGGCAACAGGTGGCAGGAGGGATGTAAATGTTGATGATTTCTAGGTTTGCATCGCCTGACCGGACAGATAGGCCTTGACGTTCTAAGACATTGTCCCTGCGCTCGATGCCAGGATCAAATATATAATATTGCAGAGTGGTGTATGATAAACGCGAGACCGCCTCCATTTCCGCTCTCGCGGTCTTTCCTGTGGACATTATACCCAGAGCAGATCTGCAATGCAGATCTTGCTGTGAGTTTAGTCTCTTGAATCGCAGCAATGCGGATGTTGTGCCGCTTCATGAAATCGACTATCTCCGTAATCGCCCCAGTTAGTCCATTACAGTTTAACTGCAGAATTCTGAAGTGCATAAGGGTAGACGTCGCCACTCTGGGGGTAAGTGACGGGTGACTACGCCTGGGTTGTGGAAGGCCAGCCCGTAATTGCTGTTGTGGCCCTGGGACTGGGCGTCCTTGGGCAAGCATTGGGGTACCCGGATGATTTGGGTTTGCGACCTGGCAACATGCCGCGATGAAACCCGTCGGGGGGTTGCCGTCGCGGAGACCAGAACATTTAGTAAAGTGGCACCACCCAAGGCAGGAGCTGCATTGGGCGGATGTCGCAAACCTATATATTCTGTGCTGGCAGACGGTGCAAACGGAGGTAGGGACTAAGAGTCTGTTTCCCTGACCTGCACGATTGCTGCCGGAAAAGAGCATTCAAGGGGTTGTGTAGCGCAATATATAGCTTCTCCAACCCAATTGTCAACCTCACCTTCGAGCGGTGAATCCCGTTTCACTAACAGACGAGGCTCTGGCGACCTCAAGCTCCTCATGGCACTTGGGGGTGGGGAGGGAGGGATGGCCTGAAGGTTTAATGTGGCCATATAAATCGTTCCCGAGATGGTCGGGCCAGCACCTTAATGGTGCTGTGTTACCGGAGCGTATCGGATATGTATCCGACAAAGGACCATCACATCGATAACACTCCCCAAAGCCTTCGGGGAGTAACCTAATCGCTACAACAACAACAACAACAGGGGGGTGGGGGAAGATGGGGGCAGGGGCTGATGCTCAGCATTGCTACCAACTCTACTAAGAAGGTAGTAGTTATGAGTGGTATCAGCTGTTTGAGTTGTTGGCGCCGTGGGGCGCGAGCAGCAGCGGGTACTTGTTGTGGCTTGCTGAGCAGCGGGGCTGCTGGAAGGTAGTGGCGCTTAGGGGTAGACTACGGGACGCCCTTGGGCGTGAACAGCAAGGAGCCACAAAAGATTTATAAAAGTTACGTGGACGTCGGGTTTTGGGATCAAGCCCAGAACAATCTGTCCGATGCAACCATCCCTTGCACGAGACATACTGAACAGAGTATGACCGTCCTAAAAAGATTCTTTTCCGGCAGATGCAGCAAAACCATTTCTCAGGACCGGGGTCAGGAGACGGACCCGGATTGGATTCGATGCCTTCCCGGAGTAGGAGAATATGGAGCAGTCCTGCTGCAAGGAGCTGCTGGGTGGATGACAATTTGTGGGAGGGACGAAACAAATTAGATGGGGTCACACTGAAATGACAGTCCTTGGTCGAGAAAAATCCCGAGTCGCTCCGGTACATAGAACCGACTGCCTTGGGAAGCGCAAATTTTTTGTTGTTATATCACCATACTTATTTATAAGATCGCGGGTTCAAATCGGGCTCAAAGCCTAACAATAATTATTTTATCATTATTGTTATGATAAATTAAAAAAAAGAGTTTTCCATTTTATCGCCATAAGTTTTCTTTGAATGTTATTCTCTCTCTCTTTTAATTCACTTTGATAATTTTGTCTCCAAAAAACAGAGAAAAAAAAGTTTTCCATTTTACTGCCATAAGTTTTCTAATAAATAATATTCTCTCTTTCTATAACGCATGGGAAACTTTCTAAGGACGTAAAATAGCCTAAATACATTTGTGAAAACTTGTCTACGGTTTCAACATTTCTTCACTTGAGTCCGGGGACATTTGCTTAGTAAGCCCAGTGTGGTGAAAAAGCTTTCACAATTCTATTAATGCCATGTTATATTCTTACTTTCTAGGTTTCCTCGCAAATATTTGTTGCTTGATTTTATTTTCTTCCTCACTTAAAGCTGTTATATTTCGCTCACGCGTCTCTGGATCTTCGTCTTTATGCGTAGTACGATGTAAACGTCGTTCTGAAGCTGAAGGAAAAGATAAGGGACAAAACTCACATCTATAAACATTATCACCCAGATGCATACGTAAATGTCTATTCAGTCCACCTATTTGCGTAAAGGACGAATCGCAGTATTTGCATTTGTATGGTTTTTCACCGGTATGAGTACGGATATGCTTGCGTAGGGTAGAAGATTGTTTATATCTATTTGAGACAGAATAAAATGTTGGAATAAATTTTGATAAGTACGCTAAAACGGAATTGTATAGCTTACCTCATTTCACAAATGTCGCATTTATAGGGATTTTTATTTTCATTATGAATAAGTTTATGGGCTTTTAAATGCGATATTTTTCAAAATGTGCACCACAAAAAGCGCATGGGTGGCCTTTGATCTCTTCATGAAGTACTGTGAGTCTGGAAAATTAACATAAATATAGATTGATTGAAAAAATACTTACTTATCGGAGTTTCCGCCAAATTAGACTTAAGGTAAATAAAATAATTGGTCAAGTTTTCTACATTAAGGCCCTTATTGAAATCCATCTTCCATTCAAAATACAAATTCCTAATTATGTCAAAGAAAAATAAACAAGGTGTGCTCCAGGGTGGTTGTTGTTGTTGTAGCAGTGCTTCGCCCACCTAACAGCCGCGACCGATCACAAATTTTCATCAATATCCTCTAACGGGAGTCCAAGGAAACTTGCTGTTTCAACAGGGGTGGACCATAATGAAAGAGGTGTTAGAGGCGTTGGTTCCACATTACAATTAAAGAGAAGGTTGGTGTCATGTGGGGACACATTGCAAGCGGGGCATACATTTTGTATGTCGGGGTTGATTCTGGATAGGTAAGAGTATAACCTGTTGCAGTATCCAGAACGAAGTTGAGCAAGAATGGCACGGGTTTCTCTGGGGAGTATGCGTTCTCTTCCACAAGTTTTGCGTACTTTTCTTTGAGTACTGGATTCACCGGGCAATTCCCGGCATAAAGGTCCGACGCCTGTTTGTGGTTCACCACGGAAACTGTTGTTTTTTTTTGCTTCATACGGCTGGGTTCTCAGGTGCCGTATTCCTCAAAATGCTTACGGAGATGACTCCTTAAGCCCCTAGGCGGTGTTGGCTCATCAATCAGATGTCTGTTCTGGGTATTCAAAGGGAACTGTTTGGTTAGCTTTTCATTTCAGCAGTACTTTGGCAGGCCTGTAGCTTCTTTCAGTGGGTAATTTTTAGGCTTGGCGACCATATGGGTGACGCGTAGCACGTAAACGGCTGGCCAATTGCTTTGTATGTAGTAATGAGCGTTCTTTATCTTTTCCCCAGGTACTGCCAGCAAGGGATTTGAGGATTTTATTACGGCTCTGGATTTTCGGAACAATTGCGACTGGATGCTCACCAAAATGTAGATCCTGATCAAACGTCACACCCAAGATTTTGGGGTGTAGGACAGTCGGTAGCGTAGTGCCATCGACGTGGATGTTCAAAATGGTCGACATTTGGGACGTCCATGTTGTAAATAAGGTCGCGGAAGATTTAGTCGGTGATAATGACAGGTTTCGCGAGGCGAAAAACTGGAGAGATCAGGGAAGTAGCCGTTTATTCTGTTGCAGAGCTCATCGATCTGTGGGCCTGGGCCTGTGGCCATTATTGTGCAGTCATCGGCGTATGAAACGATAGTGACTCCTTGTTGTTGTTGTTGTTGTTGTTTGTAGCGATTAGGTTACTCCCCGAAGGCTTTGGGGAGTGTTATCGATGTGATGGTCCTTTGTCGGATACAGATCCGATACGCTCCGGTAACACAGCACCATTAAGGTGCTGGCCCGACCAACTCGGGAACGATTTATATGGCAACATTGAACCTTCAGGCCATCCCTCCCTCCCCACCCCCAAGTTCCATGAGGAGTTGGGGTCGCCAGAGCCTCGTCTGTTAGTGAAAAGGGATTCGCCGCTCGAAGGTGAGGTTGACAATTGGGTTGGAGAAGCTATATATTGCGCTACACAACCCCTGAATCCCAGTGACTCCCTCTGGTGGTGAAGGTAGCTTAGATATGTAGAAATTAAACAAAAGTGGGGATAGGACACCACCCTGTGGCACCCCTTGTTTAATTCTTCTTGGTTTTGATGTTTCGTTTCTAAATTGCACCGATGCCTGCCGACCACCCAGATAATTTGCGGTCCACCTTTTAAGACATGGGGGGAATGGTAGACCCTTTCAGGTCTTGCATGTAACGTGCCATGGTTGACCGTATTTGGGACGTCCATGTTGTAAATAAGGTCGCGGAAGATTTAGTCGGTGATAATGACAGGTTTCGCGAGGCAAAAAAAACCGGAGAGATCAGGGAAGTAGCCGTTTATTCTGTTGCAGAGCTCATCGATCTGTGGGCCTGGGCCTGTGGCCATTATTGTGCAGTCATCGGCGTATGAAACGATAGTGACTCCTTGTTGTTGTTGTTGTGTGTTGTAGCGATTAGGTTACTCCCCGAAGGCTTTGGGGAGTGTTATCGATGTGATGGTCCTTTGTCGGATACAGATCCGATACGCTCCGGTAACACAGCACCATTAAGGTGCTGGCCGACCATCTCGGGAACGATTTATATGGCACACATTGACCCTTCAGGCCATCCCTCCCTCCCCACCCCAAGTTCCATGAGGAGCTTGGGGTCGCCAGAGCCTCGTCTGTTAGTGAAACGGGATTCGCCGCTCGAAGGTGAGGTTGACAATTGGGTTGGAGAAGCTATATATTGCGCTACACAACCCCTTGAATCCCAGTGACTCCCTCTGGTGGTGAAGGTAGCTTAGATATGTAGAAATTAAACAAAAGTGGGGATAGGACACCACCCTGTGGCACCCCTTGTTTAATTCTTCTTGGTTTTGATGTTTCGTTTCTAAATTGCACCGATGCCTGCCGACCACCCAGATAATTTGCGGTCCACCTTTTAAGACATGGGGGAATGGTAGACCCTTTCAGGTCTTGCAGTAACGTGCCATGGTTGACCGTATCAAAACCTTTTGATAGGTCTAGCGCTACGAGTACTGTTCTATGGTGTGGGTTTTGATTTAAACCGCAATTTATCTGGGTGCTGATGGCATTTAGCTCGGTGGTGGTGCTATGGAATTTTCTGAAGCCATGCTGATGACAGGCTAGCTGCAAATTTGCTTGGAAGTAGGGGAGCAAAATGGCTTCAAGCGTCTTTACTACTGGCGATAGGAGAGATATCGGACGATACGACTCTCCTATGTTAGCTGGTTTCCCAGGCTTTAGTAGCGGGACCACCTTGGCCATTTCCATTTTTCGGGTATGACAAAAGTGGGAAGAGACAGGCTGTAGACATGTGCTAAGTATTTGAAACCCTCTTTCCCTAGGCTTTTAAGCATCGGCATTGCTATGCCGTCTGGGCCCACTGCTTTGGATGGTTTAGCGTGACCAATGGCATCTTCAAACTCTCTGGCGGTGATGGTAATTGGTGACGCGCTGAATTTATGTTTATGTGCGTGTCTGTTCGCCCTCCGTCTATCTTTGTCAACCGTAGAGTGCATTATATATTGTCGGCAGAAAGAGCTCGCGCGTGGGGGTCGCCTGTGGTCGAGCTGTCTAGTTCTGCGCTCACGATTGAGATATCCGGTGAACTGTGACAGCTTCCTACCATACGTGTGGGAGCGTCTCCGTTTATTGTGCAGAACGTCGTTTCTTCTATTTGATCCGCCAACATCTCACCCCTACTGTCCGCCCGCATGTTTGAATGCCATAGATCGTGATGGGCATTAAAATCGCCTAAGATAATGCGATTGTTGCCAGTGAGTAAGGCTCTAATATTAGGGCGATATCCACTGGGGCAACAGGTGGCAGGAAGGATGTTGATGATATGCATCGCCTGACCGGACATATAGGCTTTGACGTTCTAAGACATTGTCCCTGCGGTCGATGCCAGGATTAAATTTATGATATTGCACAGAGTGGTGTATGATAAACGCGAGGCCGCCTCCATTTCCGCTCATGCGATCTTTTCTGTGAATATTATACCCAGAACAGGTTTGCAGTGCAGATCTTGCTGTGAGTTTAGTCTCTTGAATCGCAGCAATGCGGATGTTGTGCCGCTTCATGAAATCGACTATCTCCGTTATCTTCCCAGTTAGTCCATTACAGTTTAACTGCAGAATTCTGAAGTGCATAGGGGGAGGGCGTCGCCACTCTGGGAGTAAGTGACAGGTGACTACGCGCGAAGGTCTTGGGGAGTGTTATCGATGTTGATGGTCCTTTGCCGGATGCAGATCCGGTACCAAGCCCGACCATCTCGGGAACGATTTGGTATGACCACATGTGACCTTCTAGGCCATCCCGCCCTCACACCCCTAGATCCACGAGGAGTTCGGGGTCGCCAAAGCCTCGGCTGTTAATGAAACAGGATTCGCCACGGATAGGTGAGGTTGACAATTGGGTTGGAGAAGCTATATATTGCGCTGGCACCCCCTTGAAAGGATTGCGCTACACAACCCCTTGAATCTATTTGGTAATTTAGTCGCGACAGGCATACCTACCGCGGGTATATTCTAACCCCTAACCCGCTGGGGCGAGTAATTCTAGTTGTTGTTGTAGCAGTAATTCTAGTGTTGTTGTTGTAGCGATAAGGTTTATCCCCGAAGGCTTTGGGGAGTGTTATCGATGTGATGGTCCTTTGCCGGATACAGATCCGGTACGTTCCGGTAACACAGAACCATTAAGGTGCTAGCCCGACCATCTCGGGAGCGATTTATATGGCCACATCAAACCTTCAGGCCATACCTCTCTCCCCACCCACAAGTTCCATGAGCAGCGAGGGGTCGCCAGAGCCTCGTCTGTTAGTGAAACAGGATTCGCCACGGATAGGCGACGTTGACAATTGGGTTTGGAGAAGCTATATAATGCGCTGGCAACCTGAAAGGGTTGCGCTACACAGCCCTTGAATCTGGTATTTTAGTCGCCTCTTACGACAGGCATACCTACCGAAGGTATATTCTGACCCCTAACCCGCTGAGTTAGTTCTTAGTTTTCGCCCTAAATTGTTCGATGTTTTGAACGCCGTGTTAATGTTGTATTTTATAAAAAGTTTCCCAATTTATATGTTGCTTTTCCAGTATATGTCAGTCGTCCGAGTGTTAGTAGACAAACAGAGGTATAGGGGGCTTACACCTTACATATTTAACTAGTAAGCCAGTACTTTGAAATTCTGAAAATCGGGTGGCAAGCATCTAAGTTTTTGGAGTGATTATTGAAATCATGACAATGGCCACGAAGTGGCGCATGCATTTCAAAGTTCGATCTGCATATAATTATGTGCAGTGGTTGAAAATGTCTAAGACAGTCTGACTGACACATTGAACATCATTTCGCCAAGCGGAAATGGGCTAATCCTCTTAAGAGTTTTACTATAAATAAGACACCAGGCATCTTTCTACAGCTCTGCAATGTATGCAACTGTTACAGTTTTAACCAGCTGCAGTAGGGCGGAAGATTCCTTGACGGAACCCAATAGCAATTGTTCCAAAGTAAAAAACAGAAATATTGCACCGATTCTACCTTATCGAAATGAGTATAATAACGTGGGCTCCAGATTATCGAAGCATATTGCAATATCGGCCTCACCAATGATGTAAAAAGTTTTCGGACGTAGGGATCATCGAATTCCTTAGACCGCCTTTTAACGAACGCCAGAGTACCTTGAGACCCAAAACGTTTTGGGGGAGTAATTCAGCGGTGCTGGCCACACCGTCGCGGATCTACTTATGGTTCCTTTTGGTAGGGCAGGGAGAGGTATTAGGCATGATATGAATAAATCTAATACGTTAGGATTATGCACATCATATATGGGAGAAGTATATACTTACGGCACAGTTATTTGTGCTCTTCTATAGTCAATTCTTCATCCTTCACAAAGGTGGCTGAATGCATTGTGCCATCATCGCTATACTCAGCATTTTGTTCATCTTCAATGGACTCGTTTTTGATAAAGTCGTTTAACTTCCTTTCCGTATTTTTACACTTTCTCGAAGATATTGTTGAATGCGTTGTGTCACCATAGCTATATTCAATATTTAGGTTATTGTTTTCAATTGGCTCTCTTTTAATAAACTCGCTCATATTCACAATATTCCAGGAAAGTTATAGAGCTGGATTTCGGCTCGAATTTTAATCGATCTTTTTAACGAAAGACGAATCGATTTTCTTATAATCGTTCGATTTTTCTAGCCTGGGAGGTTTTGATCGTCTTGCAGTAGGTAAAATTTTATTTTTATTGATAAAAACGGGCAATAAATGCCCCTATTATGAGACAAATTCGATCTTCGACTGTGGTCGAAAGAGCTGATCGAACGAATTTTCATTCGGTATTACGACGCGCGTTCGATGAAGGCAAGCGTTATTGTGAATTTCGATAAATTCAAAAGTTCCAATACTCTGTCAAATAAAATAAAGAAATAAACAAAAGCAGAACTAGTTATTAAATACAAATATTAAAAATAAAAGTATGACTACAACGGAATTGTGGTTTGATGATTCGTAAGATGAAGAGGAAAGCTTACTGGAGCTAGCCAGAAGTAGAAGACAGTGAGATGCTTCAAATCCTTGGAAATGAATTCCACCACGTAAGTGTAGCTTTCTAAATAATGCCCCTATTACCGTTTACAACTCAACTCTGGTTGAGTTGAAATTTCGCAATTTGGTATTACAGATTACAACTCAACCTGTCAAAAAAAATTTCGGTTGAGTTGTCTAGTCTTACAACTTTTTGTGGCATTGCGTTTACAACCTTGTGTTGGTGTAGTTGTCAAAGACGTCAAAATCTTACAACTGCTTACTAGCAGTTGTCTCATGCAATTTTGCAGTTGTTTTGAAAAATGTTACGTTTTAGAAGACGGTTCACCACCTAATTTTTAACAAAGATGTTCAAAGTTGGTATCAAAAGACACGTTTCGACCTCCGATTTAAGAATCCGAAAACAAAAATTGTAATTCTTTGCGACAGCATGACACTGCTAATACGCGTCCAAAAATATCGAGACGCGTATTAATCTCGAGAACAATAATCCGAAGGCGGAAAAGAAACATTTTATCTCTTTTCCGGAGATATTTGTAGTTGAAGTTGGCGATTTTCATGTGGTTGTTGTAATGTTGTTGTCTTTTTTCGGTTTTGTTTAATGTCTTTTTGAACGAGTTAAAATTTTTATTTTCCGCCTTCGGATTATTAATACTGATGCCAAGACGCATCGTTTAATACCTCTCTCGATATTTTTAGACACGTATTAGCAGTGTCATGCTGTCGTAAACAATTACCACAAAAATTAAAAATTTTATTTGTAATAAAATCTAATTCATGTGGTTGTTGTATTTTGTACACAGCTATGCAGAAAGGTGTGGACCCAACCAGAGTTATTTTACGAATCGCGGCCAAAGGCCGCCAACGCAGAAAGATGTTCTGTGCAAAAAAACTGTTGAACGGGCCTCATATTTAGGACCCTCTCGGGCCATTTTATGGGTCTTTGTAAATATCTTTCAAAAGAAATAAAATGTTTAATTTCCGCTTTCGAATCCTAAAAACGGAGATAGAAACCCGTCTTTTGATACCACCTTTGATAAGAGTTAGATGGTGCACGGGCTTATAAAACGTTACCAAAAAAAAAGCAAAAAATTTAAAGCCAGTAGTTAAACCTTTTTTAATCAAACAATAATCAACAACTTTTGTACACATTTCTAGAAAAAACAACGTTTAAACGATTACATTGAATAACTTTTTGACTTTAGTTGGACGAGGCTGGCCGCAGTTCGGATGCAGCCAAAATAGGTGAAATTATGCGAGTCCATTGATACTTATCACTACTCCTGGGAATCCTATTTGAGTAAAATACAGTTTTTTCTGTTTGGGTTTAAATCTACTTCGCACAAATACGCTCCTCAATAATATCTAAAACCAGTCCAACACCAAAATCATTTCCACATCATATTTGATAGCTGCCGTCAGCAAGGAATCGGAGTATGGTGCATAATTTTAAAATACGAACGCGTATGCGGAAAAGGTCCTTAATTTTGTTTAGTACTGAGTAAAACGCTTCCCTTCAAATCTGCAAAATAACTTCATATGAAACTCATTATTTGTCACTTAAACATGTTTGGTAGTTCCAAGGAATTGGAATGATCACGCGAATGTTTTCCGTATTCGCGAAATGTCAATCACAAACATTTTTGTCATTATAAATAGATTTCATATAATATTAATAAAAAAATCACATTTGAAAATGCTTAAATTTCTGCCACAAATTGATCAGCTGTTTATTTATCTGTCAAATCATCACTTTCTGAAGTTGGCAACTCAATTCAATTTCAACTGAAATAAGTTGTAATTCGTAATACCAAACAGGAGTTTAGTTGTCTTAAAGTTGAGTTGTTTTAATTACAACCCAACTAAGTTGAGTTGTAAACGGTAATAGGGGCATAAGTTGTTAAATTGTTGAAATTATAAGTTTTGTTTATAGATTTATTCAAAATTTCAGACTGTCCAAAGAAGCGTTCATGGACTTGTTGTCCAGTACAGATGAACTGCTGCAGCAATGCACAAGAGCCAAGTCTATTCCTAATATTTTTTAGTTTTGGCAACAGTTCTCCGATTTTGTGCTCAGGGATCCTACCAACTGAGCGTTGGAAACGAAAATGCACTCGGACTTGCCCAGCCGACTGTGTCTGTGGTACTATCAGAGGTGTTGAATGTCTTGGAAAATTTTATTTGTGAAAGATGGATAAATTGAATTACGAGGAGGCTGAGCTGCATCAAACAAAGTTGCATTTCTATAATGTGCAAGTTCCTTTGCTATATGGGAATTTTGTTCCATAATTGAAACCAGTCTTTCAAGCTGTTGTTTTGTACTCACGACCTTGGACCTATATAAAATTAATTCAAATAGTTTAAAATTACTAGTAGGTAGTAAAAAAGAGAACATAATACAAAAAACTTACATTTTAAACAATTCGTTTTCTATTCGATACAGCATCGACAACAAATTTCTATTCGCTTGAAAATTAGATACACAACGAAAATTTCGACAGAGATGAGTTGTCATAATACCAATTTCAAATTCGATTTTCGATGTTCGATAGCCAGCGAAGATCGAAGATCGAATAATGCTCATAATAGGGGCCAATATGTTTTTTGTAAATCATTTTATAACTTTAGCTCATGCGCCAATAACATTCGGTAACGTTTTACAAGATGGTGCACCATCTAATTTTAATCGAAATTATCAAAGGTGGTATCAAAAGACGCGTCTCGACCTCCGTTTTAAAGCGAAAATCTAAAATTTTATTTCTGTCGAAAGTTATTCACAAAAAACCGTTAAATGACCCCGAAAGGGTCCGAAATATGGGCCCGATCCGGTTTTTTTTTGCATATAACACCTTTCTGCGTTGGCGGCCTTCGGCCGCGCTTATAAGAAATTACCCTGGGTGGGTCCGACATCGGTTTTGGGTTCAAAACTAATGCGCGCAGAACACCTTTCTGCATTAGTGTGTGTGTGTGTGCAACAAATCTGGCAAACAACAACAACCACATGAAAATTAGAACCGTTTTTTGCTTATATCTTTTGACAAAAGTAAAAACTTTAATTTTCGCTTCTGGATTCTAAAACGGAGGTCAGACGCTTCTTTTGATACCACCTTTGATAATTTTCGATAAAAATTAGGTGGCACCGTCATGTAAAACGTTACCAAACATTCATAGTCAAAATAAAAGTTTTTCAATTCATTATTTTTTTTAGGGTCAATTAAACTTCCTTAAGGACGAATTAATGGTGACTTATAACCATAAAGCCATAACCAGATAAAACAGCTGATCTAACCTACCTTATGGAAATCAATGTAATCGATTAATGGTGCCATACCATAACTACCGATTACATTGATTTGCATAAGGTAGGTGTGATCAGCTGTTTTATCTGGTTATGAGTTTATGGTTTAAGCATGGTTCAATTATGTACAGGTTGGCCCATCTCATCAGCTGATTTTATTTATGTCATTGCATGGCCGAAGGGATTGTCAAAAGGAGATGGCAAACTCAAAATGAAACCAACACATTGGCAACATTTTAATTACACATACAAAACTGCTAAGTTTTTATGTTTCCATTCCATACCATTCGCATCAACCCCAATACACAGATTTTGAAAATTTGAACAGACATATTTTGTTGCTTTACAGATGAGCCAACCTGTATATAGTTGACCATGGTTATAAGTCACCATTATTCGCCCTTTAACCCTAAGTCGTAACCATACCCATATCCATAACCATCTCCAATGTGATCGATTAATGGTGCCTTAACCTAAAAATCGTGAAAATTTCATAAAAATGAAGAAAGCGCAAAAAATTACAAACATATACCACAAGAAATAAGCATCTGAGCCAAAACGTATCCAAAACAATAAATAAAATCACAAAAAATTAATAAATTCTCCAACTAAAATATTTTAGGTTATGGATGTGACGAAAAACCATAAACCAATTGGTTGGCTATGGTATGGCGTTAGCGTTATGGTATGGGCACCATTAATCGATTACACTGATTTACATAAGGTTGGTTCGATCAGCTGTTTTATCTGGTTATGGATAAGTCACCATTAATTGGCCTTTATTGTTGAACTACAAACTAAGTCTACATTTACACGTCTTATTCTACATTAAACCGTCAACAGAAAATCTACGCGTTTACATATGTATATTCCATCCCTGCGCACTAGATTATTTGTGTAAATGTTTACGTTTCCGTTTTATTTTGTGTTTCCAATTAGAGAGATGAAAAAAAATCTGCATCCCTAAAACTTGTTCATAATTCCCGATTATCGAGCGGAAAAATTTATATGAGAAATCTAGTTATATAATTAAAGATTAAGACCTAGTTTACATATAAGATATTAGCTGTGTTTCGTTTAGATTATCTGTTGACAATTTATTGTAGATTACAGCATGTGTAAACGAGGACTTAAACCTGATAGTCCTCAAACTTATATCCAAAATCACTATCCAATCTTTGAGAAATTTTCTAAAATGTATAGTTCTCGCGCTGATCTCCAATATCATTCTCAAATAATTCTTCACCTTTGAGAGATTTTGAGCACAGTTGATATCTTACATTGGATATTGGGTTAACGTGGAGTTGACAAAAGTCTTCTCCAAGGTGATACCACCAAAGCCCAACAGCTGTGAACATTGTGAAGTACAAACACATGGTTGGTAGCGGTAACGAAACATTATAAATTAAAAATTTATTAAGCTGTACTATTGGAATCTTACATTTGAGTTTAATAAGAGAAACACAATGGTTGGAAACTATTTTTCAATTTAAGTAACAGCATTTTTCCATTTATAAAATATGCTTCTTTGCTGAAACGCTATGATTCTTAGTTTAGTCACTGCTTCGGAAAAACTCTTGAGATTGAAGATGAAGTACGCTTGTTATCAACATAAGCGCTAATGGTACTCAAGCCCAAATGTTGGTTGAGTACTTCCGACGCTATTGCGAGCGAACGTTAAGTTATACGCTATAGTTTAACGCTGCCAGGTCGGTCACTTAAGCTCACCTAAACTTCAGTTAAAGTTGACTGAAAAATAGCAGAATAAGTTTAGTCGTAGTTTAACTGACAAACTGAGTTGAACTTGTACTTAAATGGAGAAAATTTGAATGTAATATAAACGCGCCTATGACGACTACGCCTCATGTGCACCCAACCTAACGGCTGAGGTCTGTAATCCAGTCTCATCTCAAGTCTCTAAATTTGAGATTTTCCCAATGAACAAGTTCACTAAAATGGATGATTTACACAAACATTGAAGAGATAAAATAAACTTGCATTTGGCAAGGCGACGCTTCCATTACTGTATGAGAAATCCCAAAGTAGGGTCGGTTCGAATCTTAGTGGCGGCACATTCGATTTTTTTAATACTTTGTTTTATTAATATTTTTTTCTATTTTGAAATTTTAAGAACGAAACAATAAGTGTTGGAAAATAACTAAAATATTTGCTCGCATTTTCATACATGTGGTCTTTCCCGGCCCAGCGAAATTAGTTACCGTTTTTGTGGGGCTGGGGACGCGAGACAAGTTACAAACATAGCAAATTGTTGTGAAAACTGATTTTTAGTAGAAGTTTCTCTAATAGTAACTAGAGATGGCTTACTGAATGCAGCTGTTAAATTGCGTGCAAATTTAGAGGCGCTACACCTTTTTGCCTATTTGATCAACATTGCCGCTCATGACTTCGTCTTATAAGACAGCCGCCACTTTGCCTCATAAATTGCGTGCACACTAAGCGACGCGACAGCTAGCGACACGTTCCACAAAACATTCGCGGCATTTTTGCCTAATTGACCAATTTTAGGCAAATATGCCGCGAATATTTTTGTGGAACGTGTCGCCTACCTGTCGCGTTCGCTTAGTGTGCACGCAATTTTAGAGGAAGTGGGGCTGTCTTATAAGACGAAGTCAGAGCGGCAATGTTGATCAAATAGGCAAAAAGGTTGGAGAGCCTCTAAATTTGCAGCAATTTAACCACGCTGCATTCAGTAAGATCTCTAGTTACATTGAGAAAACTTCTACTAAAATCAGTTTCAAAACAATTTTCGCTATGTTGTAACTTGTCTCGCGTCCCACCCCACAAAAACGGTAAATAATTCGCTGGGCGGGAAAGACACATGTACGACATGCGAAGCAAAAATATTTTAGTTATTTTCCAACAACTTATTGTCTTCGTTTTAAAGTTTCAAAATAGAAAAAAATATTAATTAAAACAAAGTATTAAAAAACAATCGAAATGTGCGCCACTAAGATTCGAAACCGACCCTACTTTGGATTTCCATACAGTAATGGAAGCCGTGCCTGCAAAATGCAAAGTTTCATTTTATCTCTTCACTGTTTGTGTAAATCGTCCATTTTAGTGAACTTTGTCATTGGGAAAATCTCAAATTAGAGACTTGAGATGAGACTGGAGTCACCAGACTCATCCGTTAGGTTGGGTGCAAATGAGGCGGTATCGTCATAGGCGCGTTTGATAGTACATTCAAATTTTCGCCATTTAAGTTACAAGTTCAACTCAGTTTGTCAGTTGTTAAACTAAGACTAAATTATTCTGTATTTTTCAGTCAACTTTACTGAAAGTTTAGGGTGAGCTTAAGTGGACCGACCTGGCAGCGTTTAAAACTATAGCGTATAACTAACGTTCGCTCGCAATAGCGTCGGAAGTACTCAACCAACTTTGGGCTGAGTACCATTAGCGCTTATGTTGATAAACAAGCTACTTCATCTTTCAATCTCAGCGTTTTTCCGATCAGCAGTGACTCAATTAAAGACTATAGCGTTTTCAGCAAAGAAGCATATTTTATAAATGGAAAAATGCTGTTACTTAAATTGAAAAATAGTTTCCAACCATTGTGTTTCTCTTATTAAAAACTCAAATGTAAGATTCCAATAGTAAGCCTTAAATAAATTTTAATTTATAATGTTTCGTTCCCGCACCAACCCATGTGTTTTGTACTTCACAAATGTTCACAGGCTGTTGGCTTGGTGGTATCACATTGGAGAAGACTTTGTTCAACTCCACGTTAACCCAATATCAAATAGGTAAGATATCCCAAAGGGCTGGATATTCGACTGAAAGCTATAAAATTGTCTTCAAAATATCTCGTCAAAGGTTTGAAGAATTCAGTTGAATGAATCGATATTGGAGATCAGCGCGTGAGGAACTAGACATTTTAGAAAATTTCCAAAGAATTTGTGCGTATAGGTATTTGGGGCGAGTATAAGTATTGAGGAACTATGTCAGGTTTACAGTCCTCAGTTGTAACAATGCTGTAATCACAATAAATTGTGTCAACTGATGATAATCTCAAAAAGATAACACACGGCTAATATCGTATTATCCATGTAAAAGAGTGTCTAATGCATTTATATTTGTATATATACTAGATGTGTCTCATATAAATTTTTCCGCTTCCGGCTAATTCGGGAATATGAAACAAGGTTTTTAGGGAGCAGATTTTTTTTCGCATCTCTCTAATTGGAAAACACAAAATACTAAAACGGAAACATAAGATAAATTTCTACTCACAAATATTAATCTAATTAGTGCTTGCAATGAGATTGGAATCATTACTAGATGTTAAACGCGTGAGATCTTCTACTGTTTGACGTGGCTGAAGTGGAGAATTTAAAGAGCGTGATAAATACAATGAGATAGTACTTTAGTTTGACTAAGCGTTCCAACAATTAAAAGCCAATTAATAGGGACTTATCGTATTTAATCCATGAATTACAATCAGGCACTGATCGAACCAGAACCTTAATTGTAAATTCCAGGTAAATCAGGATTAATTGGTGCCATATCCAATAACGCTAACGCCTCCATACCATAGCCATACCAATGGGTTAGATGGCTTTTTCTGTGGTCTAAATACAGAAACCCTAAAAATATGTAATGTTGGATGATATATTAATCTTTTTGTTGAGTTTATACTGTATTGTTTTGGAGTACGGGTTTTTGAATCAGATGCTTTATTTGTCTTGTGTGTATTATGTTTGTAAATTTTTTGCGAACGTTTTGCTTAATTTTATATGAAATTTCTACGATTTTTTAGGGTTAAGGCACCATTTAAAATCGGATTCACATTGGATGATGTCGGTTTATGGCATAGTGGTGATATGGTACGACTAGGTGAGTTTTAAAGGGGAATTAAATGTAGTGACTATAGATTTAAGAACCAGTGGGTTCTCAAATAGTATAAGGTTGGCTCATACTAGTACAAGCACAAAAATGTGTCTGTTCATAAATTTACAAATATCTGTGTATTGGGGTTGTGCGAATAGTTATGGAATGGAAACATAAATAAACTTAGCGTTGTTGTTGCATTCGTGTAAGTAAAATGTTTGCCAAGGCTGCCTTCGGTTTAATTTGAAGTTGCCATCCGCCTTTTGACCAAATCCCTACGAGGACCATTGCAATGACATAAAGCTAATAATCAGCTGATGAGAGGGGTCCAACCTGGTAAAATAAATGAGACCATGCTTATACACCATAAACTACTATAAACCGAGATAAAAATGCAGCACTGATTCACACCCTACTTATGTCTAAATCAAATGTATATCGACCTCGTTATGCGTTATGGTAGGGGCACCAATTCAATCCGATTACATGATTTCCATAAGGTAGGGCTTAGATTCAGTGTTTATCTGGTTATGGGCGTATGTAATGGATTCATAGAAGTCAACATTAATTCGTCCTTGAGGAAGTTATTTGACCCGTTAAAAAAAAATATATGAATTGAAAAACTGTATTGTATTTTGCATATGGAACATGGTTGGTAACGTTCTACATGACACGGTGCAACCTAGATTTTTTATTCGAAAAATATCAAAGCGTGTGTATCAAAAATGAAGCGTCTTGACATTCGTTTTTAGAATCCAGAAGCTGAAAATTAAGTGTTTACGTTGTATCGCAAAGAGATCTATAAGCAAAAACCGGCTTCTAACATTTTTTCATGGGTCGGTCTGTTTGTTTGCCGAGATTTGTATGACTGACATACACACACACTATAAGGCTAGAAGGTGTTTGCGCGCATTTAATTTGTTGAACCATAAACCGAGAGTCGACTACACACAGGGTAATCTTATAAGCTTGCGCGCCGAAGGCCGCCAACGCAGAAATGGTGTAATAATGCAAAAAAAACACCAAGGTATGTCGGCCCCTATTTCGGTATTCCCTTGTCGGGGTTCATTTAACCGGTTTTTGTGGGAATAAATTCTCGAAAGAAATAAAATTTAGGTTTTCGCTTTATAAAACGGAGGTCGAGACGCGTTCTTGTTTGATTCGCACCTTTGTTGTAATGATTCGGAATGAGAATTATTATGTAGATGGTCGTCTCCCATCCTTGTCACAACGTTTACCGAAGGTTTATTATGGCGCATGAGAAAAGTTTAAGTAAAATGATCTTTTACAAACATAAACAGTATGTCAGCTAAGCCGCATAGTTAGGAGCATTATTTCGATACTTCGATGATCTGCGCCTAACGCCTATACGCAACATCGAAAACGGATATTTCTGACTAATTGGATATTATGACAATCTCTCTCCATCCTTAAATGTCACGTAAAATTGTTGTTCAGTGGGTTGTGATCTAATTTTTCAAGGAAATAGTAAATTTGTATGGTGTCCGCAGCTTGTATCGTAATAGAAAACTGATTATTGTTAAAATGTAAGTTTTCTGTATTTTGTTACCTTGTTTCTACTACCTGTCTACTAGTAATTTTTTAAAACTAATATTGTAATTAATTGTTTATACTAGGTTTCCAGAGGGCGTGAGTTAGCAAAAACAAAAGCTTGAAAGAATGCGGTTTCAATTAGGGAACAAAAATCCCAGTTAATAGACAAAGGAACTGAATCATTATAGAAATGCAAACTCTGTTAGTGATGATGCAGCTCAGCTCCTCGTTAATCAATTTTTATCCATCTTTCACAAATAAAAATTTTCCCAATGACCATTGATCAACACACTCGTGATATGTTACCACCAGACATCAGTCGGCTGGGGCGAAGTTCTCGGATGGTGCACTTTTGCGTTTCCAACGCTCAGTTGGAATAGGATTTCCTGAGCACATCAAATCGGATGATTAACTGTGGCTCACAAAACTATAAAAATATATTAGGAAAAGATGGGCTCTTTGTGCTACTTCGTGCAGATTAGGTCATTCTGTACTGGACAACAAGGCGCACATGAGAACGCATTTGCTTTGGTTGACAGTCTGAAATTTTGTGAATAAAATCTTTATATAACTAAAAGCTTTTATAATTTCAACAATTAACAAATTATGGCCTCATCCTGGATTACCGTTTACAACTCAATCTCTATTTGGGTGTAGTGTAATTAAAATCAACTCTCGAACTTAAGAAACGAAACATCCTGTTTGGGGTTATTACGAATTAACAACTTATTTCAGTTGTTGATAATTTGACATGAGTATTGGACATACTTCATGAAAATGTGATGACTCTTGCGACAAGATAATAAACAATGGACTTGATCAATGTTGGGCCAGGAATTAAGCAGTTTTGTCAAAATGTGATTTTTTTATTAATTTGATTTACTGAAATCTATTTTTATAATGTACAAAAATGTTTTGGGAGTGACATTCTGAGCTAATTACGGAAAACAATTCAGTGCTGTGTATCCATGTTCCAATCTTGGAACTTACACAAACAATGTTTTAAGTGACAAATAACGAGCTGTCGTCTATATGAAGTTATTCTTGCAGATCTTTGAAGGGAAAAGTGTTACTTCAGTAGCTAAAAACATAAGTTAGGACCTCTTTCCGCATACGCTATTTGTTTCGATATTCTTTATACATATTATTGGTTGCAAATACTCGGATCCTGCTTGACGGCAGCGAATCAAATAATGATTTGTGGATAAGGATTTGGTGTGTTGGACTGGTTTAGATATTATGTGGAGAGAGCGTATGTGTGTGCGATAGCTAGAGTTAAACCTCAAACAGAAAAAACTTGTATTTCTACTCACATATAGCGAGTTCCCTATGGAGTATGTGTAATATAGTTTCATATGGGACTTCGCATAATGTCAACAGATTTTGGCTGCATCGAACTGCGGCCAGCAGCCTCCTCCAAATAAAGTCAGAAAAGTTTGATTATTCAATGTGTATAATTCGTTAAACAGGTGTTTGCTCTAGGACATATGTGACAAAAATGTTGATTATTTCGTTTGATTAAAAATAGGTTTAACTTAGGCTTTTAAAGTGTTTTTTGCGCTTTTTGTTGTGTATACGTTTTATAAGCCCGCAGGCGACATCGTATATCACTCTATCAAAGGTGGTATTCATAAACCGCCCGGGTCTTATCTGCCCGGTTGTTTAGGATTCGAAAGCGAAATATATACATGTTTTATTTCTTTGTGAAAGAGAATTTACACAAAGACCCATAAAGCTGGCACGAGGAGGGTCATATCAATATGAGGTCTACATGCTTTTTCAACAGGTTTTATTCGGCATACCGAACATGTTTTCTGCACGTGTTGGCGGGACCTTTCGTTTTGGCCGCACGAGTTCACGTTGTGAGGAAACATACACCTTCTGGGATGGGTCCACATACAACCTTTTCTTGCATAGCTCGTTGTTATCAGAAAACGAATACATCAACCACATGAAAATTAGATTTAATTTCCAAGACATAAATAATATCTTGCGAATTTGTTGTTGTGGTAGATTGTTGTGAGGACAGCATTGACACTGCGCAATGACGGTCTCAAAAATATCGAGATATGGTATGAACACGATGGCGTTCCTGGCTATCAGTCAGTTAATTAATCGCAAGGCGGAAAATGTAAAAATTTCTTAAACTCGTTCAAAAGACAAGAAACCAAAAACCCGAAAAAAGGACGATAATCCAACATTACAAGCAACCACATGAAAATATATCGCAACTTCAGCTACACAATATTGTCTTCCGGAAAGAGATTAAAATGCTTTGTTGCTTGTTCGCATCGGATTATTGTTCTCGAGATATAATACGCGTTCTCGATATCTTTCGGACGCGTGATTTAGACAGTGTCATGCTGTCGCACTAAGAATTTAACAATTTTTGGTTTTGGATCTTAAATCGGAAGTCGAACATCGTGTGCTGCTTGATCACCAAAACTTGGGAACGTCTTTGTTAAAACTTTTAGGTTGGGGAACGTCTTCGTATAACGGCAACATTTTTCATACAAAAATCATGCAAAATTGCATCGACGTACAACTGCTAGTAGGAGCAGTTGGTCAAGATTTTCGACGTCTTGTGACAACCCTACACAAACACTACTTAGGTTTCGTAAAATCGCCAATGCCCCAAAATAGTTGTTAAGACTTAGTAGATGTAGAACAACCACTCAACTGATAATTTTTTTGACAGGTCTGGGTGATGTGTAATCTGTAATACCAAATTGCGAAATTTCAAACTCAACCAGAGTGAGTTGGTAAACGGTAATAGCGGGCATTTATTTAGAAAGCTACACTACGTGTGGAAATTCTATTTCCCAAAGGATTGGGGTAAGGCATCTCAAGGGATTCTACTTATAGGCCTAGCTTGTCCGCTGGACAGGCTGTCTCTAATCATCTCACGCGAATAATCAAACCACATAGTTCCCCGCTTGATATGTGCATACTTTTTATTTTTAATATTTTGTATTGAAGGAACTCGTTCTGGCTTTTGTTTCTTATTATCTTATGTATTGTTATTTGATAGAGTTATGTTGTGGAACTTGGAATTTATCGAACTTCACAATAAACGCTTGGCTTTATCGAACGCCGGCGTCGTAATTACCGAATGAAAATCGTTCGATCATGATCTTCTGTACACAGGACCACAAGTCGAAGATCGAATTTGTCTTAATCTAATAGGGGCCCATTTATATTGCCCCGTTTTTATTCAATAAAGAATAAATAGGTTATTACCTACTGCAAGCGATCAAAAACCTTCCCAGGCTAGGAACAAAGGTTTGAACGATTATTTATAGAAATCGATTCGTCTTCGTTTAAAAAAGATACGACTTAACAAATTCGAGCCGAAATCCAGCTCTATAGTAACACTTCTGGAATGATCGGAAATATGAGCGAGTTATTAAAGAGAGCCAATTGAAAGAACATAATAAGCTAAATATTTGAGACATAGCTATGGGGAAAACAAGCATCAACAATTATCTTCGAGGGTAAAGTGTTAACAAAATCGTTCTAAGGGGCTTTTCTTCTTGCGAAAAGGAAGTTGAAACGGAAAGCCTTGTAGCAAAAAAACGGAGCTCCCTTGAAGATGAACCCAATAGTGAGATACTATAAGCGAAGATGGCACAATTGTCATTCATGCCACCTTTGTGAAGGCATGAAGAATTGAATCCTTAGAGAGAGCAAACAATATAACGGCTGCCAGTAAGTATATTACTCCTCCTCATATATGAGTTGCATAATCCTTAAGCGATTGAATTTATTTCAATAATGTTCATGCCTACTACATATCCTGCCCGTACCAGTAAAAGGAAAACTCATAAAGTAGATCCTGCGACGGTGGTTGTGAGCCAGCACCGCTGAATACTCCCACCACAAACGTTTGTGGTCTCAGGGTACTCTTGGCGTATCGTAAAAGGATCGGTCGAAGGAACTCGATGATCCTTTACGTCACCGAGAAATTTTTTATAACATCATTGGTGAGGGCCGAGTATTGCAAATAGCTCGATTAATCTGGAGCCCACGTTATTATACCTGCATTTCGATAAGGTAGAATCGGTGCAAACTATTCTGTTTCTTTACTTTGGAACAAGCATGGGTCTCCGTCAAGGAATGTCTTACGCTCCCACTTGCAGCTGGTTTATTCAAAACTGAAACAAGTTGCTAGGACATGGCAGAGCTGTAGAAAGATTCTCTCTTGGTGTCTTGTGTATTTAGAGTTAAAAACTCTTTAATGAAGGATTTAGCCATTGCCCTGAGCGAAATCCTGATGCTTCAATGCTGACAGTCAGACTGTCCTTAGACATTTTTTAGCAACACAATGCACATAATTTATATGCAGATCGAACTTTGAAATGCATGCGCCACTTCGTGGCCATGTCAGATTTCCACATAATGTGTCATTGCCCAAAAACTTAGATGCTTGCCACCCAGCATGTTCTAGAACTTTCTATACAGTTAATGGGTCATACAGTCTAAATATGTAAACGTGTGCTAAGCCCCCTCTATACCTACTGTTTTTGGTCTACTAAACCACTGCGGACGACTTGGACTATTATATGGAAACAGCGAACATGTAGTAAAATTGCGATCACATACTTTTTTATAATAATACATACAACACAGTTAACCACAGGCGTTCTAAAACATCGAAACAATTTTAGGGCACGAATACTGTAAGAACTACATTACCTAGCGGGTTAGGGGTCAGATAGTAAGACTTCGGGAGTATGCCGTCGTAACATGAGGAGCCACTAAAATTATACCGATCAAAGGGATGTGGGTAGCGAAAACCCTTCTACAGGGTTGCCTATGCGCAGTGATAATTAGCTTCTCCAAACACAATCGCGTCAACGTCGCCTATCCGGTGGCGAATCCCTGTTTCTACTGAAACACAGATCGAGGCTCTGGCGCACACTCCGCTGTGTGCTCATGCGAACTTGGTGGGTGGGTAGAGCGGGTATGGCCTGAAGGTTTTGATGTGGAAATAATAAATCGCTCCCGATGATGGTCGGGTATTAGGCAACACCTAATGGTGTCTTGGTGTACCGGAAACGTTACCGGGATCGGTATCCACGGCAAAAAGGACCTATCAAAATACGAAACACGCCCCAAAGGCCTATAGGGTGATTGAAAACCCCTTGATGCTACAGTAAAACAACACTAGAGATTTACGTGCTTACTACAAACACCAACTAGAATATTACTCGCCCCCATCGGGTTAGGGGGTCTAGATATTAACGTCTCCCGGTATGGTATGACTCTGTTTTGTTCAGCGATTCTGAAAATACCAAGTAAGATGAGGCTCTTCAAGGGGTGTGTGTAAGCGCAATCTTTCAAGGGAGTGCCAGCGCATTAAATTATTATAGCTTCTCAAACTCATGTGTCAACCTCATCCTATCCTGTGGCAGAATCTCTTGTATTTCTATTCATAGCGAGGCTTTTGGGATCGACAACCAGAACTACCTCGTGGATTCTAGGGGCTGTGTGTGAGGGCGAGGATCGGCCTCAGCAACTGGTAAACAGGTGGTCGATACACAAAGATATCGTTCCCGATGATTGCGTCGGGACTTGGTACCGGATCGCCATAGCCGGCAAAGGACCACCGTAAACATCGATAACACGTCACAAGACCTCGCGCATCGGTAGGTCACCTGTACACTTACTCCCAGAGTGCCGGGAAGCCTCCCTCCTGATTGCATCTTACTAGAATTCTGCAGGTTTAAAACGGAAGGGACTACTGGGAAGATAACGGAGATAGCGATCTTCATTGTACGCGGCAAAAAATATGCGCGCATTGATGCGATATCAAGAGAATAAATCTGCCATGCAAAGATCTGCACTGCAAAAGCGGGTCGGGTATAATATTCAAAGAAAGATCGCCTATGTGAGACGGAATATGGAGGCCTGGTCCCTCGCGTTTAGTCCATACTACCAACTCCTGTGCACAGATCATAAATTAATCTGGCATCGACCGCAGGGACACAATGTCTTCATATTATGAACGTCGTCAAAGCCTATGATTGATTCCGGCCAAGGCGATTAGGTCATAGCACACAACATCCTTGCCTGCCACCTGTTGACCCAGTGGATAGCGACCCTATATCTAGACGCTCTTATCACTCGGCAATCTAATCGATTCTTATCTTCAGGCGGATTTTAATGGCCCATCACGATCCTATGCATTCAAACATGAGGGGCGGACAAGGTAGGGCGTGAGATGTTGGCGGCATGCAAAATAGAAGCAAACGACGGTCTGCACAAATAAACGGCGGACGCGCCCACACGTTGTTAGGAAAGCTGTCACACAAGTTTCACCGCTAGCTATCTCGAATCGTTTCAAGAGCGCAGAACCTGAGAGACAGCTCGAACGCGTACCCCACACGCGCCTGAGCTTCTATTATGCTTTCGGACTATAGATATAAGTGAAAAACTCTACGGTGTCCATAAGATAAGACGGAGGGCGAACATGACACGACATAAATCATAAATTCAGCGCGTCACCAATCCACCATCAATCCGCCCAGAGATTATTGAACGATGCCAGTGGGTTCATCGTTAAACCATCCGATAAGCAGGGGCACAGACCATGGAATAGCAATGCCGTATGATTGTAAAACTAGCTAGGGAAAGAGGGTTTCAAATACTGAAGCACATTGTTCTTACAGCCATGTCTCTTTCCCACTTTTGTCCCATACCGAATAAATGGAAAAAATGTGCTCAAGTTGGTTCCCTGCGCACTAAAGGCCCGGGGGCAACCTATGACTAAAACATAGGAGGAGTCGTATCGTCCGATTTATCTCATCCTATTCGCAGTAGTAATAGACGACTGCAAGCCCATTTGTGCTCCCTATCTTCCAAGCTCATTAATTTCGCATAGCTAGGAGCCTGTCATCAGCCATATGGCTGTTCAGAAATATCATCAGCACCAACACCGAGCTAAATGCATCAGGACCCAGATAAATTGCACGGTTTTAATCAAAACCCAACAATAGAACATGTACTCGGTAGCGAGTTGAGCACCTATGCTACAAATCGGTTTTTGAGTATCGCGTCAACCAGGGCACGGTGACTGCAAGACTGAAAGGGTCCAATACACTTCCCCCATGTCTTAAAAGGTGGACCGCAAATTATTTGTGCGGTGGGTAGGGGCAGGGCATCTGGTTGTGCTAATGGAGATAACGAATACATCAAAAGCTATGAGCAAAGAAATTAAACAGAGTGGGTGACTGCCTATCAAGTGGGTGGGTGTCCTATACTCCACTTTTCGTTTAATATTCTATTCATACTAACATGTCTAGACTTCACCATACAGAGGGAGTACACTGGGATATCAAGGGGTTGTGTTAGGTATGAGCCACATATATAGCACTTCTCACAACCCAATGCTCAACCTCACCCTTTCTCGAGCGGACGTAATAACTACCGTATTTCACTCAACAAGAACGAGGAACTGGTCCTGGCGAGCCTTCAAGCTCTCATGGAAAATTGGGTTCTTTTATCTGCTATCGCTTATCTCTGTACGTGGCTGGCGGAGGGAGGGATGGATAGCCGAAGGGCAAATGTCTCGGGCCACTTTCACACTAATCGGTTCCACGAGATGGTTCGAGAGCCAGAACCTTAAGTGGGTGCTTGTGTACCGGAGCGTTACGGATCGATCCGAATCAAAGGCATCATTCAACGATCAATTTAACACGCCCAAAATTGGCTTCTTAAGTGGGGTAGGTAACTAATTCGGCACTATAACAAAACAACGAACAACAACAAACAAGGAAGTCACTGTATAGTTTTGCCATACGCCGTATGATGACCACAATATATAGGCACACAGGCCCAAGGCCCGCCAACAGATCGCATGAGCTCACTGCAAAAGAATAAAAAGGCTGGTAACTTCCCTGATCTCTACACGGGTTTTTTTCACCTAGCGAAACCTGTCATTTATCACCGATCTAAAATCTGTTCCGTCAGAACTTAATTTACAAACATGGACGTGTCGCACTAATATACTGGTCTACACCATGGCATCCGTTACTGATAGAAACTGAATAGGGTGGCTACCAGTTCGCTCCCATGTCTTAAAAGGTGGGACCGCAAATTGTATCTGGTTGTGGTCGTGCCAGGGCATCGGTGCAATTAGAAACGAATAAACATCGATAAACCAAGAAGATATTAAACAAGGGTTTGCGTGGTTCGCGTTAGGTGCCAACAGGGTGGATGGACATCCCAACTTTTAGCGTGTAAATTTTCATACAGCTATCTAATGCTACCTTCACAACCAGAGGGAGGTCACTTGGGATTCAAAGGGGTTTTGTGTAGCGTCTAATAGACTAGCTTGACTCGCAACCCAATGTCAACCTTGCACCTTCGAGCTGGGTAATCCTTGTTCCCAATTAACAGACGATGGTTTGCGCTGGAACATCCAACTACTAATGGGAACTTGAATGAGGGTGGGGGAGGGATGGGTACTGGCCTGAAGGGTTCTCATGTTAGCGCATATAAATCAGCTTCCCGAGGTTTGGGTCGGTGCCAGGCACTAATGGTCGCTGTGTTAGCGGAGACGTATGGCGGTATGTGCTGTCATTCCGACCAAACCAGGGTACCCTCACAGCGATGAACACTCCCCGCCACTAATGCTCCTTCGAGGGTGCTAGTCTAGTAGACCTTAATGTCGCCTAACAAGACCGACTAATCAACAACCACAACAACAAGGAATGTCACACTTTCGTTTCAACGCCGATGAATTTTCTGCACAATAATGGCCACAGGCCAGGCCCACAGATCGGGAGCTGCCTGTCGTCGGCAACACAGAATAATACGGATATCTTCCCTGACCCTCTCCAAGCTGGTGATCGCCTCTCAGCGAAACATGTCCACCATTATCACCGACTAAATCTGTACCGCGACCGTGTATTACAACACATTTGGACTAGTCCCAAACTGCTCACGACCATTATGTGAACATCCACGTCTGGGTGGCACCTACGAGCCTACCGGACTTGTCCTACACCCAATCTGTGGGTGTTCGTGGAAGTTTGTATCAGGAGTCTACAGTTTTTGCTGAGCGATCCAGTCCGCAGATTCGTTTGTCCGAAATCCAGAAGGCCGTAATCAATAAAATCCGTTCAAAATCCTTGATGCGCACACCGTACGGGGAAAAGATAAAGAAACGCTCTATTCACTACATAACACAGCCATATATGCCAAGTCCGTGATCGTGCTACGCGTCACCCCATATGGTCGCCAACTGCACTAAAATATACAACACTGAAAGACTAGCTCCAGGGCCTGACCAAACAGTACTGGCTCTGGAAATGGAATAAGCTTGATACCAAAACAGGTTCCCTTTCTTGATTACCCAGAACTCAGGACATCATAGATGATGGAGCCTAACATACAGCAATAGTGGGCTTAAGGAGTCAGTGTACTCTCGTAAGCTATGTTTGGAGGAAATACGGCACCTGAGAACCCATGCCGTATGAAGCAAAAAAAAAAAACAAACAGTGCCAGTGGTGATACCACTAAAAGGAGTCGGGACCTTTTATTGACGTGCATGCCCGGTGCATCCCATGAGCTCAAAGAAAATGTACGCATAAACTGTGGATAGAAGATACATGCTATCTCCCCAAGCGCAAACCCGTGCCATTATTTGACCCTCAACTTCTGTTTGGAGACTGCAACAGTCTATACTCCTTACACCTATCAGAATCCATTACCCAGACAATACAAAAGGTAATCGCCCCACGCTTGCAAAGGTGTCCCCACACATTGACTACACAAACCTTCATTCTTATAATCGGTAATGTGGAATTCTTCAGAGCCTTAACACTCTTTCTTCGTCATTGTCAATTTGGTCTCCACACCCAACTGTTGAAATCAGCTAAGTTTCCCTTGCGACTCCCGTAGAGGATTTATTGATGAAAATTCGTGAAGTCTAGGGTTCGCGGCTGTTAGTTTGGGGCTGTAAGTCACGTGCCTACAAAACAACAAATCACACCAATCCCTGGGGGCCACACTGTGTATTTTACTTGATCTATTGAATTAGGAAATTTGTATTTGAATGAAGCGGATTTGCACATGGACTGGCCTTAATGTACGAAAAACTTGACCAATCATCTTTGATTTACCTTAAGTCTTAAATTTGGCAGCGATTAGCGAAACTCTAGATTTAAGTAAGTAGTTTTTTTCAATCAATGTCGTAATTGTTGTTAATTTTCCTAGACATCACTGAGTTTAAGTCATTAGGAAGAGATCAAAAGGCCACCCATGCCACTGTTTGTGGTGCACATTTGAAAAACTAATTAAATCGCATATTAAAAGCCAAGTAAACTCCTATCCCTAATGAAAAAAAAAACATCCCTATAATATGCTGACATTGTTGAAAATGAAGGTTATCGCTATTTACAATTCCGTTTTAAGAGTAACTTGTATCCAAATTTGATGAGAAAACTACTTTGTTTTATTCCTGTCTCAATAGTATTATAAACAACTTCGTACGTCTACGCGATAGCATATCAGTCACTCAGACCGGTGAAAATAAACCATTATCACAATGCAAATACTGCGACTCTGTCCTTTACGCAGAATAGGGCTGGAATGAAATAGACATTTTACGTATAGCGCATCTGGATGTGATAATTGATTATGATGATGTGGGTTAGTTTGTTCCCTATCTTTGTCCTTTCAGCTTCGAACGGAGTTTTGACATTCGTTTTATCTACGGCATAAAGGACGGAAGATAGCAGTAGACCTTGTGAGCGAAATATTAACAGCTCCTTAAAGTGAGGTAAGAAAAATAAAGTCAAGTTCAAACAAATATTTGCGAAGGAATATCCTAGAAGAGTAAGACATATACACATTGGCTATTGAAATAGGAATTTGTGAAAGCTTGTTTTTTCCTACTCACACATGGGTCGTATAAGCAAACTGTTCCCAGGACTCAAGTGAAGAAATGTTGAAAATACCGTAGAATAAGGTTTAACAATATTATTTTAGGCTATTTTACGGTCCATGTCAGAAAGTTGTTCCCATGCGTTATAGAAAGGATGTAGGAATCGGATTTATTAGAACAACTTATGGAAGTAAAATGGAAAACTTTTTTTTTCTCTGGTTTTGTAGGAATGACAAAATTATCAAAGTGAATTATAAAGAGAGAAGAGAAAACATTTCAAAGAAAAACAAGATTTACGGTGGATTAAAATGGAAAACTCTTTTTTTTTAATCTATCATTAAAACAATTATATGATAAAATTAATTATGTAGTAGGCTTGAGCACCACCCCACCCCGGACGCGATTTGATGATCCCCGATGTGTATTATAGTATAAGTATTGGTGAGTTGAGTCAACCAACAAAAAATAATTTCGTCGCTTCCAAGGCAGGTGTCGGTTCTATGTACCGCGAGCGACTCGGGATTTTTCACCGACCAAAGGACTGCATTTTTTCAGTGTGACCCCATCTAATTTTGTTTCGTACAATCCCTCCCACATAGATCTGTTCATCCACCTCAGAGCAGCGCCTTTGACAGCAGGGATCGCCAAATCCATCTTTCTACACTCCGGGCAAGGATCGAATCCAGACCCCGGGTATCACACCGTCTCCTGACCACTGAGTCATGAGAAAAATGGTTTTGCTTGCCATTCTGCCACGGAAAAAGATTCTTTTTGGGAACGGTCATACTCCTGGTTCAGTATGGTCGTCGTGCAAGGGTTATAGGTTTGCATCGGAAAGCATTAGTTCTGGGCTTGCTCCCACAAAACACGAAGCCGTCCAACTGTCAACTGTGTTCATCATAACTAATTTTGTGGCTCATCCTTTGGCCATGCCTGTTTCACGCCCAAGGGTCCAATTACCCGTCTCTTTCCACCGTAGATCTACACCCTTAAGCGTACCCCCCCCCAACACACCATGACAGCAGCCCCCGCTGACTCAGCAAGTCACAACAAGTACACAGCCTGCTGACCTCGCGCCTCTACACTTGGCAGCCAGACAACTCAAAACAAGCTGAACCACTTCATTAACAGTACGTACCTTTCTATAAGTAAGACGTGGTAGCAATTGCTGGAAGACAATGAGCCTGCCCATGTCTTCCCCCACCCGCACTCCTCGTCTTGTTGTCTTGTTGTTGGTTATGACGATTAGGTTACTTCACATCCGAAGGCTTTGGGGGTTAAGTGTATCGATGTGTTATGGCTCCTTGGTCCGGATAATTACACGTCTCGATACGCTTTCCCGGTAAAAACTCATGCACATTATAATGGTGGGGCTACCGACCCTCTCGGGATACGATTTGATATCCGGAACCACATTAGAATCATTATAGGCCATCCCTCGCCGCCACCACTCATAGTTGGCATAATGAGGAGCGTGGAAAGGGGTCGCCTAGAGCCTCGATCGTTAGTGTTAAAACTGGTGACTTTCACGCCCGAAGGTTGAGGGTGAACAATTGGGATTAGAGTATAGCTATGATAGTTGCGCTACACAATCACCTTGAATGCCCCCGCTCCCCGCTTTTTCCGCGCAGACAAGCTGTTGGCAGGTCCGAGGCGAAACAAGACTCTTAGTGCCATCTACCGTTCCGGTTGTGCAACAAGTTATGTCTCAGCAACACAAGAACTATATAGAGTTTGCGTACAATCCGCCCAACTGCGCGCTTTCCGCTTTTGGGTGGTTGCGGCTGGCTCACTTGAACTAAAATGTGTTCTGGTCTCACGCGATCAGGCAACCCCACGACGGAGTTTCATCGCGGGATAGTGGTGACCAGGGCGCAAAACCCAAAATCATCCAGGGTACCCTCACAGTATATGCTCTGCCCAAGGATCTGCCAGTCCACAAGGACCACAACTAGACTATCACTACGGAGCAGGCCTTCCACAACCCAGGCGTATAGTCCACTCCGTACCTCACCCCATAGAAGTGGCAGACGGTACTACCCTTATGCACTTTCGATCCTGCAGTTAACCTGAAATGGAACTAACTGGTGGCGATTTAGAGTAGATAGTACCGATTCATGAAGCGGTCAGCGTATATCAATCCGCATTGACTGCGATCAATGAGGGCACTTTAACCACTCACACAGCACAAGATCTGCTATTGCAGATCTGGTCTCTGGGTATAATGTCAACAGGACCAAGAACGCGAGATCAGGAAATGGAGGCGGTCTCGAGATTTATCATACAAACCACTAGCAAATACTTAATATATTTGATTCGTTTGGCATCACGATTGAGCAATGGGATTATCACTTAAGGGACAATGTTTAGGAAACGTCAAGCGCCAGTCTGTCCGTCAAGGCGATGCAAAACCTAGAAATCCATTTCATAATCATTTACATCCCTCTCTGCACAATCTGTTGCCTCCAGTGAGCATACTCGCCGATATATAGTCATCGGGCTGCGTTATCTCACTAGGCAACAAATCTGCATTTATCTTAGGCGATTTCAATGCACACTATACAGGAGCTAGGATTCAAACTTGCGGGAGGAAAGTATGGTGAGATGTTGGCGGATCAAATAGAATTGAAACGGATCGTTCTTGCACAATAAACGGAGACGCCCCCACACGTATGGTCGGAAGCTGTCACAGCCGCCCGCCAGATATCTCTAATCGTAGAGCGCCAGAATCGTAAAACGCGTTCAACTGGCAAGCGATGGTACATTCGGCATCCACGATCTACCTTGCCCATACTATTCGCGTGAGGCGGTAGCCGCGACTTCATCGCCACTGAAAAACGCACTTTCATAACCTATCAAAAAAGGGAAAGTGGAAGTAATTATATAATGGCTTTACAGACATACCGCTTTGCTCCACTCACCACTATTCCCCGAATATGCCTGCCTAAGGTGGCGCTGGGGCATTCCGGTTCAAGGTCCTTGTAAATTCAGCATCGAACTATACATTCCACTCGCCGGGCCTAATGTCCCGAAAATCCGGCCCATCTGTCTCACCAGCGAGGCACACCAAAACTTAGCGAGCGTAGCGTGAGAACTGACCTTATAGAACAGTCTTGGTATCCAGGCGACCCCATATGTATAGGTTAAGTGGATTAGTGAAACCAACTCGCATCAGACTGCTCGTGGACGATGAACATCAAGCGGGCGAAATGGGTTAAGCGAGCCCCTACTAATGAGGTCTGTAACCTCTCTACGGTGGGATGGTAAACTGTTTGGCCACCGTAAAGACACACACCTATTCGAATCACGACACTAAGCACAAATGGACAAGTTTCCCAGTGTTGCATTCTGTGGAGAAAAAAACAGTGCTGTTCGGACACGCGTAACAATCATGATGTGCCGCAGAGTTGCGCACTTTCTGCCCTGACAATATATAATGCCATCCTACGGATCGACAAAAATAGATCGAGAGCAAATAAGGACACGCACATATAGACACAAATGGCAGCGCGCTTAGCCGTGTACACCAATCACCATCACCGCTAAAGAGAGGTATGAGGACGAATATTGGTCGTGTTATAAACCATCCCTAAAGCAGTGGTGCCCAGGACGGACCAGTAGCAATGCCGATGCTTAATAGCCTAGGTAAAAGTAGGGTTTCAAGATATGTTAGCGAGGTCTCAACCTGTCTCCTTTTCCACCCTTTGGATCATACGAGATAATCGGAAAATGGCACCTCTACAGGTGGGTCCCAGCTGTATACTCAAACGGCCTGGGAATGCAGGTAACTATGAGGTGAGTCGTTATCGTCCGGATATGTCCACTCTCCTATCGCCAGTGGCATTAAAGACTCTTGAATGCCTCATATGTTGCTCCTTATTTTCCAAGCAAAATTATTTGGTATAACGAGCCCGCTCACTCAGCCTGGCTTTCATGAAAAAATACTCTCAATAGCATCATCCACCAGCGCTAAATGCATTTGGAGTCCTAGCCCAGATAATATGCGTTTTGTAAAATCTCCAAATTACCCCCACCATAGCAATTCAGTTATCGTAGCGTTAGACCTATCATCAAAGCTTTGATAACGTTTATACCACCGGCTCGTTACTGTTTGCTTAATGACTTGAATGGTTTCTAACCTTTCCCGCCATGTTCTGGTTAAAATGTTTGACCGCAAATTATCTGGGTGCGCCATTGTGTAAGGGCATTCATGGTTCTTGAAATTTGTAGATCGAAATCATCAGCTATAATACCAAGGAGAATTTAAACAAGGGGTGACTTATCAGGGTTGGTGCCGTACACTCGAACTTTTCTGTACTTGTAATTTCTACAATCTAGATGTACCATTTGTCACCCCGGAATGGTATGTCACATCGTGTCCTACGCCGTATGATTTCTGCACTAATAAGGCCACTAGAGCCCTGGGGCCGCAAAGATCGATGAGCTCTGAAAAAAGACATATCATACGTGCTTAACATCTCTGCATCTCTCCATGTGTTTTTCGCCTTCGTCGAAACACGTGGCATTAGCAGATCCGACTTAAATCTTTCTCGCGACCTTATATTACAACATATGGATGTCCACATTAATGTCGACCATTTTGAACATTCCACTCGATGGCACTACGTACTACCGGACTGTCTAATACCTCTCAGAAATTCCTTGGTGTGGACGTTGGTCAGGGTGCTGACACCAGGTTTTGGTTGAGCACGCAGCACGTCAGTTGTTAACTAGAGAATTTTCAGAGCCGCTAACAAAATTCCTCAAATCCGCTCACGGTCTTGGTCATGTCTACCTTGGGGAACAGATATAAGAAAACGCACTGCATTGACTACATGACAATTAGTCATATTAGCCCTGACCCATATCGTGCTAACGTCCCCATATGGTACGCCAATACCAAGCCTAATAAATCACCACGGAAGAAGAATACTAAAGGGCCTGTACCATATAGATAAGTGCTCTCAGAATGCGCCACGCGGCTGTCTTTCGGTATGTTCACCAGAACCACATTCTGTCACATATACGAGGCCAAGAATCTCCCTCCCATCACGGAGAGAAATGACGATGCCTGGATCCAAACAGTCCTCGTTGGAATACCCAGAACAAATGGGCATCCCAACAGACCATTGGATTGATGAAGCGAGTACACGCCTAGGGGATTAAGGGTCATCTCCGTAAAGCATTTGAGGAATTATACTGGGCACCTGAGTCAACCCTGTCCTTTTATGAAGGGAAAAAACTTACTAAGCAGGTCCGCGTGGGTGCAAATTCCTAAAATAGGCGTCTCGAATCCTTATGACCGGGACATTGCCCGGGTGCATCCAGTACTAACGTAATTAATTATTCCCAAAACTTACGGTGAATGTAGGAGTACGCATACTCCCCCGGGGAAATCGCGTGTACTCATTGCTCTAAGGTTTGGGTGGTGTATACTGTAACTAGGTATATACTCTTTACCCGTATCCAGAATTCAACACCAGACATACAAATGTTAGTGCCACGCTTGCATAGTTCTGGTCCCACCATGATACATTCCTAACTATTCGTCTTTCAATTTCCGTAATATTGTGGAACCCACGAAACGACCTGTTCTAACCCCAGATATTTCCTTATCGGTCCACCCTGTGTTGATAAGGCAGAGTTCACTGGGGACTACCGTTAGATGTGAGTGAATTGATGGTACAATTTTGTGATCACACACACGGTCGGGTCTATTAAGGTGGGGCGAGTCATTTGCTACAACAACAACACAAAAAGAAGTGTTGGTGATTAAAATTTGTTAAAATGTTCGAAAAATCAGAAAATTGCGAATCTGATATCCCTATTGTGCTTAAACCATATCGACGGTCGCAAGGTGACAAACCTCACAAACATCTAATTTCCATTTTAGCCTTAGCTTTTCTTGTAAATCACACGATTGGACCTAATGTGGAGCAATGTCGCAAAAATCGTTCCTGCGCCGGATTGGTCGATGTATCAAAGAGTATAAAATAAACGGGTACACATATCAACCTAGTGACCATGCTGCACGCCTTGTAGTAGTTCCGCCATGGAATTCGCCCCTATATGTAAGTATATATTTTCTAAACGGATTGGTGATATTGTGTTCTCAAGTCCAGACGCAAAACATAATTCTATTGATGATGGTCTCAAACGACATCATTTTAGTGTGATCGCTATTGTAGTAAAATCGTTTTCACGAAAAAAAATTGATATTTAAGGTAGCACATAAAATTACATTCACTCATGGTATAAAGCCTATATTAAATGGATGGTTTTGGTATACTGGGAAGTTAGTGATGTAAAGCTGTCATCTTAAGGTCATCTTTATCTAATACTTGTATACAAGCACTCTTTATAATTTACTTCCAAGGAATAGCTTTTTCAGAAAACACGTATTCAAGGCTACTAGACCGTCATCTGCGCACGCTATACCGGTGAGAGTATACCATTAATTGCAATATCGCGATCGCTCATGTTTTTTGTTCAATAATATGAATTGTGTGACGTCACATTGCAGACTTTTTTTTTTGCTGTGCTCTGCATTTGGGTGATAAGTTTCATAGTTGTAGGTTCTGTCCTTATTAACATTTCCTTTCAGCTGTTGGAGCCGAAAGTTACACTTAATACGCATGAAAAACGAAGACCAGCAGACACGTGAGCCACAGAGTATAGAAGGACGTAATGGGATAGTAGAGGCTAGTACACGTATAAGGCAGAGGTCTATATTTAAGATAAAATACGTTCTAGGACTATGTAAGATGTTAAATTAATTTTGTCCATTTAAGCACTATTATGTAGTCATATCTTCAAAATGTGTAGAGGTTCTGATCTATGCGTTCAATAAACGCCAACTACCGCATACTGTTATTATGAGACTAGAGCGATTGATAAGTATACGAGTAAATAACCTGTAATCCCCGAATAGTATGTACAAGTTGTCAACCCGGTGAAGGCAAATTACCTACATTTGATTGTCATAAAGAGATAGCTGTTTTGTTTCGGTGTTCGTTGTTTATCCCATCACGGGTTCTATAGAAGTTTGCGCTTTAAACCTTTATATAAACTGTACTAAGCGTCCATACTTGAATAGACAATCTTGAAATGAAGTCTGCGTTGTCATTAAAATTAGTACTATTAAATTTCAATACGCATTATACACTCTAGTGATGTAAACTGAATAATGTTGTCTAGTTTTACTCCTCTTACAACTAAATTCTATGTATAACCTCCTAAAGGATGGGTATGTCATACAATTCGATTTAACTTTTTTTTCGCAAATTGTGATTTTTAGCTATCATTATTATTGTTGTATACATATTATAGGCCTATGCAGAGGGTTTGTTGTTTCGTCTGCGTTTGCGGTCACAA
>JARSSU010008475.1:0-51555 GCA_029619165.1 Eurosta solidaginis
CGCGAGGATGGCCTATTTTTGGTACGTGAATCAACTAATTTCCCAGGCGATTATACACTCTGTGTCTGTTTCCAAGGCAAAGTGGAGCACTATCGTGTTAAGTATTTGGAAAATAAATTAACCATTGATGATGAGGAATACTTTGAAAATCTAGGACAATTAGTTGCGGTAAGAAACTATAAATATTATATTTTTTATTCAATCTTACTATAGTTAAAAGAAATTGTAAAATAAAAAAAAACATTACAGCATTATGAAGCAGATGCGGATGGCTTATGTACACAACTTATAAAATGTTTACCGAAAAAGGGCAAACAAGAATTTTGCATTAATTCAAAAGACTTCCTCGATAAAGGTTGGGTTATACCGGAAGCTGATTTGCAACTACGCGAAAGTATAGGCAAAGGAGAATTTGGCGATGTTATGCTGGGTATATTACGTAGTGAAAAAGTCGCCGTTAAGATGCTAAAAGATGAGGGCGCTGTGCAAAAATTCTTAGCTGAGGCTTCTGTTATGACGTAAGTTTGCTCGTAAAACTATCAAAGTGCCCATTTCTCCCGAAAATTATTTATTACGCAGCCTAAATTTATTTATATATCCCGTTCCTTTCTTTATCTTTCGTTATATTTCGCAGTACATTGGAGCATGAGAATTTAGTTAAGTTTATAGGTTTGGTATTCACTAGCAAACACATTTACTTAGTGACGGAGTACATGAGCAAAGGTTCGCTGGTTGATTATCTACGTTCACGCGGACGCCAGCATATAACGAAAAAGGACCAAATTAACTTTGCATAGTAAGTATGCATAATAGACTGGGTCGATTTATTAACCGATATCGCGCCATCAATTTTTTTGATAGGATTTGTGCTGAGGAAAAAAGGTTCCACTACGCATACCCAAAAGAATAATTTTCGAGCCTGCGAAATTTCATTTTTTTTGACTTTTTTTCGACTTTGATTTTTAAGGTTTTTTTCATGACCTACTAAAAAAATTTCCATTTGATTGTAAAATTTTCATGTATACCCTGTTTTTCAAAAAACTGTTATCGCCAACGTATAGGGTATACATATGAAAATTTTTTTAGTAGGTCATGAAAAGAACCTTAAAATCAAAGTCGAAAAAAAGTAAAAAAAAATGAAATTTCGCAGGCTCGATAAACTATTTTTTGGGGTATGCGTAGTGGAACTTTTTTTCCTGAGCCCAAATCCTATCGAAAAATCGATGGCGCGATATCGGTTAACTTTCATCCATATAAATCGACCCACCCTAATGCATAAGTTTAATACAATTTTCAAACAACCTTTTTACTTTTAATGCTGACAAATTCTTGTTTACTAATTTTTATGTATGTTCTTTTATTTTACAGCGACACAGCATCCGGTATGGAATACTTAGAAGCTAAAAAGGTTGTACATCGTGATTTGGCCGCACGTAATGTGCTTATTTCTGAAGAATGTGTTGCTAAAGTATCAGATTTTGGATTGGCGCGTGAAGAATGCTATAATCTAGATGTTGGCAAATTACCCATTAAATGGACTGCACCAGAAGCACTTAAAAACGGCGTACGTATAAAACATAGTTCACAGTTAGGAGGCTTAGAATATACCTCTGTAGTAAGAGGCGACTAGAATACCAAATTAATGATTCAAGGAGTTGCCAGCGCAATTTATAGCTTCTTCAACCCAATTGTCAAACTCACATACCCGTGACGAATCCTGTTTTTTTAGCAGGGTCTGGTGACCCCAAATTTTTCATGAGACCAGGGAGTGGGGGCGGGATGACCAAGAAGGAGAAGGTTTCATGTGGTCATACCAAGTCGTTCCCGAGACGGTCGATCTTGTACTTTAACGTTGCTTCTTACCGGGTTACCGGAACGTGATGGATCTATATTCGGCAAAGGGCTGTCAACATTGATAACACACCCCATATTTTAAAGATAGAACGTAAAATTAAAAACTTCTACTTCAAAATTTTGTATTAATTTGAATCACCTTCGAAGTCTTGTGCATTTATATAATTTCAACAATTTGGATTAACTTTTTTGTTTTTGAGTTTGGATAAATCAGCGAATCTTCGTCTCTCAATCGCTTTATAGGTTTCTCATGGGAATGAAGGAAAGGAAGCAAAAGAAAAGAAGGTGATGAAGAAAAAGAGCGGGAAGTTGAGAAAGATGCAAGAAAGTAGAATAGAGAGAAATCGAGAATGTGAAAAGGGAAAATACGGAAGAGAGACAGGGATCGAACATGGAGAGGCAAAAAGACAAACATTTTTTTTTGCAGAAGTTATATTACAGTTAAGAATGTTATCGGGCAGTAGAAGGGGTCAATTGTCGATCCATATATTATATAAAAAAAAATTGTGCAAATTTAAAAATTTTACCTGTATTAATTTCATATAGTTTCATAGTGGTTTATACAAACAAAGATAGGTGAAGCAGCTAACATCCAATTATTAAACGGTTTTATTTAGCTTGAATTGACAGGCCGGCCGCACGGCTGCACGGTTGTTGTTAACGAATTTTGTAATTGAAATTTAAGTAACTTCCCGATAAGCTACAAGCTTGAAACTTGGAATATAGTTCAGAACCCGATGACAATGCAATAATAAGAAATGAAAATCCGATAAGTGGCGCATGGATCGAAATATTTAAAAAAATCGTGTTTTTTGGTTCATATTTGGAACACATAATACATACATGAATAGAAAGCGAGCTATGAAAAAAATCGCCGCTAGGTGGCGCAAGAAGCGAGATATTCAAAAAATCGTATTTGTGGTCCGATTTGGTCATATTTGGAACACATATACGTACAAGAATAGAAAGATACCTATGAAAAAAATCGCCGCTAAGTGGTGCCAGGATCGAGATATTAAAAAAATCGTATTTGTGATCCGATTTGGCTCATATTTGGAACACATAATACATACATGAATAGAAAGCGGCCTGTAAAAAATCGCCGCTAGGTGGCGCAAGGATCGAGATATTCAAAAAATCGTATTTGTGGTCCCATTTGGCTCATATTTGGAACACATAATACATACATGAATAGAAGGCGACCTATGATGTCCGATTTGTCTCATATTTGGAACAAATATTACATACAGTCCGGTAGAACTGACATCAAAATATTTTGTAGTTCGAGGAGGGACAAGCATACGTGGCGCAGAGTCGAGTAAGTCTTTGGAAGAATTATGTATTGAGGACTTAGATTGTAAATTGTCAAGAAGAGTCCATGTATAATGAGTCACTAAATGAACTAAATAAACGATAAATAGTGGCATTAAATAAAGACTAAAAACTTGAAAATAAATAATTTAAAAAAAATTACACACATATAGACCACACAAGTAGTCCAATTATACTGACCCACATACAAAAAATTTTAAAGTTAAACGGTTTTATTGAAAACAATACTTACATGAAGTAATAGTAATACTAAAAGCTAGAAAATAATTAGGTAGGTCCTAGGTACCAGTCATCACACCCCTCATCAAGCGTTGATGAGACAACTAAATAAAGCGTTGGGCGCGTGAAATTTCAAAAAATGTGAGGCGTAGCATAACCCTATTAAGATTCAGTTGGTCTTATATATGACTATCAATCGAAATTTGACGCGTCCAACGCTTTTATTTAATTGTCTGATGAACGCCCTAGATTGCTGAGAAGTGTGATGACTAGTACCTGGGACCTACCTAATTATTTTCTAGCTTTTCGTATTATTATTACTTTATGTAAGTATTGTTTTCATAAAACCGTTTAACTTAAACATTTTTTTATGTGGGTCAGTATAACTGGACTACTTGTGTGGTCTATATGTGTGTATGTATATTTTTACCATCAATTGCATTCAAATTGAAACGCATTCCAAGTACGCTACAAAATTATATTACACTAACGTGTGAAATCAATTATACAATTTACATGTAATAACATTTGGACTTTTCTTTACATATTTTTTTAGCGTTTTTCGAACAAGTCTGATATGTGGAGCTTTGGGATATTGTTATGGGAAATTTATTCGTTTGGTCGAGTTCCTTATCCCGCATATAAGTAAATATGTAATTTGTAAATATGTACATATAATAATTACATACGGTATTATTGCTTTTACATTCATCAATATATGCAATGACATACAAAAAGCTACTTGTATTCTTGCCATCTTTTGTCACACGTGAGATGATTGAAATCATAATTTGGCTATTATAAAACTTCTCTAAAGCCATATAGAATGAAAAAGTACTTTCTCCACGAACAAGGATCACGCTCATCACACTCTATAAATCTCTCATCACACCTGTCCTGATGTACGGCTAGGAATCATGGACGCTGATGAACTATATGAGTTTTTCTTTTGAGTACTCTAGCAAAAAATTATCCAGAAGATTTATTGTCATTCAAAGAATTTAATGATGAGGTATACAAAATTTATGACCTCTGAAAAAGCTAAAGATATGGGACAGGGGCATCCTGTTTATAAATATGACTGTATCATACGCATATTTAACAGGCTAGGAACTTGGGGTGGGAAGCGGAATGGCTGTCCTACACGCAAAAATACTGTGTATGACCCACGATCAGGACCTACATTTTGGTAAACATGCAGCCGACATACCGTGGCAGTTCTGAGCGCGGTGTTTTGCCAGGCCTCCAGTTTCCTCCAGTGTGTTTCTTTTAGGTTTGGTGACCATATTGCTTTATAAGTGGTTATAAGCGTTTCTTTATATTTTCTCCAAGTGCTGCCGGTCAGAGGCTTGATGATTTTGTCACGGCTCCGGACTTTAGGACAATTGTGGCTGCATGCTCGCCAAAATGTAGATCTAGATCGAACGTCACACCCAGTATTTTTGATGTAATACAGTCGGTAGCGTAATGCCATCGACGTGGATGTCCAATGTGGTCCGCATATTGTGTATGTTGTAATTAAGGTTTGCCGAGAATTTGGCCGGTGAAATGGTCAGATTTCGCGTGTTAAGAAAACTGGAAACACTTGAGAAATAGTCGTTGTTTTAATAGCATAGCCCATCGATGGAAGGGCTGGCCCCCAGCGGGTGAGTGCAACCCTTTTAAGGTGCTGCTAGCGCAAAATATAGCTTCTCCAACCCCAACTGTCAACCTCACTTACCCGTAGCGAATCCTGTTACTTTAACAGCCGAGGCTCTGGCGTGCTCACAGATCTAGGGGGTGGGAGGGCGTTATGGCCTTGAAGGTTTCATGTGACCATACTAAATCGTCCCTGAGATGGTCGGGCTTGTGCCTTAATGGTGCTTGTTACCGGAACGTACCATATCTGCATCGACAAAGGACCATCAAAATTGATAACACTCCCCAATGCCTTCGGGAAGTGTCCTTGTCGCTACACACAACAACAACATGAAAGGGCTGGAACCTGTTGCCATTACCGTGCACTTATCGGCGACATGTAAAAGGTAAAAAAGGGGCTATAGGACACCAACTGTGGCACCCCTTGTTTAATTCTTCTGTGTTTTGATGTTATGTGCCTCAACTGCCAATGCCTGCTACCACACGGATAATTTGCAGTCCACTTTCTAGAATGGGAGAATGTGATTGACTGTATGAGAGGCTTTTGATAACTACTAGCGCTACGGGTATGTTCTATGGTGGGGTTTTTGATTCAGTCCATAGTTTATCCGTGTATTGACGGCGTTAAGCGCGTGGTGGTGCTATATAGTTTTCGGCAGCCATGCTGATGATTGGCAAGCCGCAGGTTGGCGGTAAAATAAGGAAGCAGAACGGCTTCAAGCGTCTTGGCTACTGGCGATAGGAGAGATATTCCACGATATGAGCATACTACGTTAGCTGGTTTCCCAGACTTTAGTAGCGGTATCACCATCGCTTTTTCAATTTTTCAGGGATGTCATTTGATTGATATCAAAACACAAATATTTATGTATATTAGGGTGGGTCGATTTGTATGGACGAAAGTTAACCGATATCGCTCCATCGATTTTTCGATAGGATTTGGGCTCAGGAAAAAAATTTTCACTACGCATACCCAAAAAATAATTTTCGAAGCTGCGTAATTTCATTTTCTGACTTTTTTCGACTGATTTTTACCTACTAAACATATTTTCATACTTTCAATATATATTTCAAAAACTGTTATCGACAACGTTTTTAGCGGACATTTTTGGGTCGGACAGGGTATACATGAAAATTTTACAATCAAATGAAAATTTGTTTAGTAGGTCATGAAAAAACCTTAAAAAGCAAAGTCGAAAAAAGTAAAAAAAAATTTAATTTCGCAAGCTCGAAAATTATTCTTTTGGTTTGCGTAGTGGAACTTTTTTTTCCTGAGCCCAAATCCTATCGAAAAACTCGATGGCGCGATGTCGGTTAATAATCGACCCAGTCTAATGTATATATTATATTATTTTTCATAATTGCAGCCCCTCAATGACGTGGTGAAGCATGTTGAAGTCGGCTATAAAATGGAAGCGCCCGAAGGTTGCCCACCTGAAATCTATGAAATGATGCGTCAATCATGGGATTTAAATCCAGCCAAGCGACCAACCTTTGCCGAATTGAAAGTGAAATTGTTACATATGAAAAATGCTACGCCAGCGTGAGAGCTTAAATGTGTACAAAAACAACACCAAAATTAAAATGCGACATTCAAACAAACATCTAAAATAAAATATTTAAAAAACAATCCAATCCAATCCAATCGAAGTGAGCAACTTACATAAATTACCAAGTAATATACATAAATACATACACATACATACATATTACATTATAGATATGAATAATAATAATAATAAATATTATTTAAGCATAAGTCAAATACAAAATGTGGGAAAAAGTTGATATGCGACATTTTGCTAGCAAACCTTTTTTTGTATTTTTATTTAAAAAAATGTGTTGTTTTTATTTGTAATTAATGTTTAATTTATAAGTGAACTATTTGCAGTTTAAGTAGGTTAAAAAAGTGTAAAAAGCGTAATGCGTATGCGTTGAACACCGTGCAAAGAAAAAAAATGTCTTAAAAAAAAAGAAAAGAAAAGAAGAAATAACACAGCAGCTATTTGACAAGTGTAATGTGTAGTTGAATATTTTGAAAAAAAGTAATGTTATTTAAAAATTAAAAATATATATATTAAAATTAAAAATTGTTTAGTTAACGTATAACTTATATGACGTACAACTTTTTGTTTTGTTTATTTTGTAGTATACCTATTAGAGCGGGTTAAATTTTTTTTCCATCAGGAGTATAGCAAAAACGTAATCTACAGATAATTCTTAGAAAAATTGCTGAAGACACCATAGCTGTAAGTCCAATTTCGAGGTTGCGATTTTTGCAAAATAGATATTTTGCCATATGAAGGTAGGGTTTGGCCCAAAAATTTTCATAGCTTCTGTTAGAATTATAGGAAAAATATCATATTGGGCTTACTCTAAAGGTATTTTACGTACTTTTCAGAATCTGTATTAATATCTCTAGTGTTTTTGAATTTTAGTAGAGATATCAGGCTTAAATTATGAGAAATTAGCCTAAAATGAACTTTTAACTACTATATTATCATTTTTAACAAATTTCTTATGGAATTGTTTTTTCTTTACGGCTAAAATATTTCCAACAAATTTTGTTCAGACAGTTTTTTTTTCGAATTCGTTTTAGTACAAAAAAAATTTCAAAATAAAACCTATATTTTCAAGTAATAAACAAAAAAACAAAATTTTTTTTAATTTTAATGTAATTTATTTAAAAAATTATTTTTTTACTTAGAATTGACCATTTTAACGTATTTTTCAAAATAAAAGTGATGTTATGTTTTTATTTTTTAAAATCTTTTTTGCTCTCCATTCGCGGTTATTTTTCACGACTTTCTGCTGTAACAGTAGGGCTGGGACTATCCGCATATTCGAATAATCGGATATCCGTACGCGTATCCGTTTACACGGATAAAATCCGGACGGCATGGATATCCGGTTATATTCGTTTGTCAAACTTCCGGATAACCGGATTTATGACGATCCGGTTAATAACCTTATTTTTGGATATCCAGTGAAAGCAACAAATTGATTTACCATATATGTTTATTTAACATTAATAACGATATACATATTCGTGGGGTATTTAAATCAATTAACAGCGTTTTTTTAACAATATAAACAAATGGCACTGTTCTTATTTTCAATTGTTTGTAAAATTGTAGCTTTTTAATTTTTGACGTTAATTTAATAATCTACAAACATATTTTGTGAATAATTTTTCGTTGTTTGCTTCGTTCAGTTCTGATATGCAGATATTCAACTTTTATATTCCAGTATCCGGACATACGGATATCCGAATTTGCCGTTTACGTATCCGGATATCCGAACAGCGGGTATCCGGATTTCCATTTACGAATCCGTTTATATCCGGATAGTTGAAAAATCCGGATGCAGTTCACAGCCCTATGTAACAGCCATAACACCTTCACTTTTTGTTTCTATAACTCGTTTGGAAACAGATGTTAACAACTGTACATATCTTTCTGTTCCTTGTATATGCATTGGAATATTAGAATCATCTAGTGTTGGCTCATCATAATCTAAGAATTGTACCAAGTGATCGTATGGAATATTTCTTGTGAATGCCGGTTCAGATAGTAAATTATCGTCATTAAGATCAATCATATAATCTGAAGCATTAAAATTTATATTATATTTTTTGTAAACTCTAGTTTAGTTGGATCAAGCATTTTTATCTCTATAGTATAAAATTTTTTTGATAGCTCTTATCACGTATGGCTTTTCTATCATCAAATAACATTGTTAATAAAATGTTTTTCTGGATGAGCGTAACATGAATTATTTTGGATTACACCATCTGCAATATTAAGAAAATTACGTGGTACGTATTAAAAGTTCATTTTAGGCTAATTTCTCATAATTTAAGCCTGATATCTCTACTAAAATTCAAAAACACTATATATTAATACAGATTCTGAAATGTACGCAAAATACCTTTAAAGTAAGCCCAATGTGATATTTTTCGTATAATTCTATCAGGAGCTATGACGATTTTTTGGCCAAACCCTACATTCATATGCCAAAATATCTATTTTCAAATAACCGGATAGCTAAGCAAATAATCCGGTTATCCGGATATCCAGATTTGTAAATGGAAAATCCGGATATCTGCTGTTCGGATATCTGGATACGTAAACGGAAAATTCCAATATCCGTATGTCCGGATACTGGAATATAAAAGTTGAATATCTGCATATCAGAATGGAACGAAGCAAACATCGAAAAATTATTCACAAAATATGTTTGTAGATTATTAAATTAATGTCAAAAATTAAAAAGCTACAATTTTACAAACATCAACAATTATTCAAAGCGTCAATTTAAACTAATAATGAGTGCTAAAATGGTCAGCAAGATTTGGGATCATTTCCAAGGAAAAGAAGTGAAAATAACAGTGCCATTTGTTTATATTGGGGAAAAACGCTACAAAACAAAGGCCCGACATCAGTCTATGGTGCCACTATCGGTTTTTCCATCTTCAAGAGAATGCTATGGACGCAGCTTTTCTCTCTAAATCTGCGCCAGAATATAAGCCGATAAATAAAATAAATAATAAAATATAATGATATAAAAATCCGGATATTCGGATAGTTTCACAAACGAATATTAACCGGATATCCATGCCGTCCGGATTTTATCCATGTCATCGGATATCCGTACGGATATTCGAATATGCGGATAGTCCCAGCCCTAATTGGGACCTCGAAATCGGGCTTACAACAATGGTGTCTTCAAAAATTGTTCTTAGAATCATCTGTGATTACGTTTTTGCTATACTCCTGATGAAAAAAATCCATCCATACAATTTAACCCGCTCTAACAACTATATATTATATAATTACTATCACAACGTTCTACATACAATACTATTTACTCTTAACTACTTACATAAAATTCTATAATATTACTATTTACCACAGTACTGCTGCGACAATTGTATGCTAAGTTTATTAACTAATGTACGTTATTTATGCAAAACAACAACAAAACACGCAAAATTTGTTTGTATGATTTCTTATAAGGTATAAAATACATATACTTACTACATACATACGTATTATCTTATAAATATTATAATTGTAAACATTGGACATAATTGTAATCAAATACAACTAACTTAAGTGTTTTTTTGTTCAACAAAATGTAAATGTAAAATTTAAATATAAACAAAAGTAAGGCAGCAATTCGCTCTAAAAAAACACATGCATATGACATTTTTGATTTTTTTAAATGTGCATTGTAAAATGTGCATATACAAAATGTAGTATGAATAAACAGAATTGAATATAATACTTTTAATTTGTTTAAATATTAAAGGTCATCGTTAAATTCACCAAATTCACCTAAATCATGTGACTGTTCTGTATTTATTGTTGGCCGATCCCATGATTTGTGAGGAACAACATGATCTGTGATTGTGGCCTCTCATTCATAGCGGTTTTTATCCGTGACTGTAACTGAATCAAAGCAAATACCACGACAATAGAAATCAACTATGTATATATTTTTACCTGCTGTTTGTGTTGAGAATAAGAAGCACAATATGTCGCTATAAAACTGTGCACAAAAGCCTCTGCAAACGCCGCAGATATATTTTTAAGATATCGTCGCCCACTAACCAGAAGCATGAATGTGAAATTTTTTTGATTTTGTGTTATAGGCCTCGTTATATTACTTTTTAGATTCTACTTAAATCTAGAGCTTCCTATGCACATGGAAACCCCAATAATTTGCAGTGCCATTTTCACGAATGTATAATTCAATCACACAAAGTTGAGCCAGAAAAATGAATGTAGCACGTTCATGTTTCTGGCTGGGAACAAGGTAATGATTTTCCTATTTGTATGACACATTCGTTGATATGGCTCAACAATATTTGTAAAAAATTAAGAACAGCACACATTCGTATGTTCGAATGTTCCGGTATACGTGCCTGAAGGTTGGGCACAAATTATTAGAGGAACTCGTAACTCCTCTAAACTTTTCGAAGTGCACATACAATTGTATGACGACTTTTAAAATGTATAATTATTTTACCCAGAGAGCTATAAAACCATGCGATATATATGTTAGTTGAGATACACAAAAGATGAGCTGTATAATGTATTCCTCAAAAAAATTATACCGATGAAGAATTTATAATAGCTGAATATCCGAGAAAAGGTCGTTGTTTAATTGAACGTAAACCGGTTTATTCGAAGCCGTTGCTTCTTGCCGAATCAAAACTAAAAGACAAAATGTATGAAAAACTGTTTATACCAAGAATATCGTTCTTATTATAAAAATCCAGAGGGCAACGCTTTACCCGAACACAACATTCAGGAGAAGATTCTGATTCTGATTCTGATGGAAATAAGAACTAGTTCTAAGTTTGCAATAATTAAAATTGAATTGAATGTGTTTTTTTTTGTCATTTACATACATACTTTCGATAAGTCACAGCCGCGGATGTTTTCCCAAGTTGGTTGGTTGGTTGCTGTGCTGCCCGGCTGTGGAGCCGGGCCCAAGTAGCGCTCTAGGCGCCATTTTGATGCACTTTCTCCTGGAACCAATTATATTTTTAGGCTGATGTACCCTGCATATTGTTTTACTCAAACCACTTGGTTAAAACAATATACCTACTGATGTCCTTGATGCGGCAGTTTGATACCGCCCTTAAGTCGGCAACACATAATTGCCTAGAGTTCGGGACCGAAATTTCGTGAGAGCTGGGCACTCGCAGATGAAGTGAGTAACCGTTTCCTCGGCACCCTCCCAAGTACTGTGATGCTCCGAATGCCCAATCCGCCAACAGAATTGGCCTAGCTGGTCTTGGCTTGGCCCTAACATTATTTAAAAATCTATCTGCATTGATTTTTTTTTACGTTTTTTGAGGTTAAGGCCATACCATGACCACTTGGGCCAATTCTTATAGCGTATTTGGATTCAGCACATCTAAATGTATAGAAAACATGAGTCGCAATTAGATCAGTTTTTAAAATTTTTGTTGTGCCAGAAAATGAATGTGCTAAATCTCGGAAAATAGAAGGGATGCGAACAGAGCAATTATCTAAGTTGAAAGAGCATAGTGTTAATATAATATGTAGAAAAATGTTTACATTAGAAACTAATTCTTCTAATTTTGAGGGAGCAATACACTTTGAAACTCGATTTCCCAACATTTTCATTTTGGCACATTCATGCTTCTGGCAAGCAGGCGACGATATATATAACTTAAGCTGTTATGCCCGTATATTTGTGGTAGCAAAAAACCTATAAAATTTGACTTAGAATGTTATGGCTTGTATACATTTGCCGGATATACATAGATCCGATACGTACTGGTAACAAGCACCATTAATGTGGAACCTACGCTTTTAACACCAATCTGCCTATGATCCGCCCCTGTTGAAACTGCCAGTTTCCTTGGACTCCCGTTAGAGGACTTTGATGACAATTTGCCAGCTCACTACCAGTGAGCTGCAATTATTCACCTTTTAAGGTTATTCGTGGACTAACCAAAAAATGAGTATTAGTGTGTATGCAAACAAAGAATATCAAGCACTTTAGAGGATATTAACACACATTTACATAGTCATGCTTCGTAAAATGAATAACCGCTCATAAACCACGAAGCAGTTCAGTACTCAATTGTCTTATCGAGCAAGAAAGTCAACTGTGTTATACGAAAACACTAATTGGAATAAGTAAGACTAATAGCAAAGACTGATTGAAGAATAAAGATGTTGCATGCGCGAACTTCAGTAGAAAGCAGCGGAGATTCACAAAATTCTAGTAGGTCACTTCCACCACACCAAAAACTTTAACATAATTTAAGCACACTAAATATACTGACTGGAGTTTTAGCGCTTCCCAAGGCAGTCGGTTCTATGTACCGAAGCCCGACTCGGGATTTTTCCCGACCAAGGACTGTCATTTCAGTGTGACCCCATTTAATTTGTTTCGTCTCTCCCACAAATTGTCATCCTCCCAGCAGCTCCTTGCAGCAGGACTGCTACATATTCTCTTACTCCGGGAAGGTATCGAACCCAATCCGGGTCCGTCTCCTGACCCCGGTCCTGAGAAATGGTTTTGCTGCATTTGCCAGAAAAGAATCTTTTTAGGACGGTCATACTCTGTTCAGTGTGTCTCGTGCAAGGGATGGTTGCATCGGACAGGTTGTTCTGGGCTTGATCCCAAAACCCGGCGTCCACGTAACTTTTATAAATCTTTTGTGGCTCCTTGCTGCTCACGCCCAAGGGCGTCCCGTAGTCTACGCCTAAGCGTATCCCTACTACCTTCCAGCAGCTTCGCTGCTCAGCAAGCCACAACAAGTACCCGCTGCTGCTCGCGCCCCACGGCGCCAACAACTCAAACAGCTGATACCATCAGCTGAGCATCAGCCCCTGCCCCCGTCTTCTTCTCCCCCTCTCTTTTATGGCAGCAATCGTGCAGGTCAGGGAAACAGACTCTTAGTCCCTGCCTCCGTTTGCACCGTCTGCCAGCACAGACTATATAGGTTTGCGACATCCGCTCAATGCAGCTCCTGCCTTGGGTGGTGCCACTTTCCTAGATGTTCTGGTCTCCGCGACGGCAACCCCTCGACGGGTTTCATCGCGCCATGTTGCCAGGTCGCAAACCCAAATCATCCGGGTACCCCAATGCTTGCCCAAGGGCGCCCAGTCCCAAGGCCACAACAGCAATTGCGTCCTGGCCTTCCACAACCTAGGCGTAGTCACCCGTCACTTACCCCTAGAGTGGCGGCGTCACCCCTCATGCACTTCAGAATTCTGCAGTTCAACTGTAATGGACTAACTGGGAAGATTACGGAGATAGTCGATTTCATGAAGCGGCACAACATCCGCATTGCTGCGATTCAAGAGACTAAACTCACAGCAAGATCTGCATTGCAGACCTGCTCTGGTTATAATGTCCACAGGAAAGACCGCGAGAGCGGAAATGGAGGCGGCCTCGCGTTTATTATACACCACTCTGTGCAATATTATATATTTGATCCTGGCATCGACCGCAGGGACAATGTCTTAGAACGTCAAGGCCTATCTGTCCGGTCAGGCGATGCAAATCTAGAAATCATCAACATCTACATCCCTCCTGTCACCTGTTGTCCCCAGTGGATACCGCCCTAATATCGAGGCCTTACACTGGCAACAATCGCATTATCTTAGGCGATTTCAATGCCCATCACGCCCTTGCGGGCGGACAGTAGGGGTGAGATGTTGGCGGATCAAATAGACGAAACGACGTTCTGCACAATAAACGGAGACGCCCCCACACGTATGGTAGGAAGCTGTCATAGCTCGCCAGATATCTCAATCGTGAGCGCAGAACTCGTAAACTGCGTCAACTGGCAGCCGATGGTAACATTGGCATCCGACCACCTGCCCATACTTATTTCGTTCGAGCGTACCGCCGACTTCATCGTCACCGAAAAACGCACTTTAAAAAAGGAAAGTGGGAAGAATATAAATCTGCAACAGACAGCAGCTTTGCTGCCCTCCCTATCCTGACTGATGCCCGCCAAGGGGAGCGTGCCTTCCGCAAGGTCATTGAATCCGCCTCGGCACGTTTCATTCCCGCCGGGAGAATTCCCGAAATCCGGCCCCACTTCCCGGCGGAGGCCGCGAGCTTAGCGAGGGAACGCGACCTTATAAGACAGCTTGATCCAGGCGACCCCCAAATAAGGGATATAAACCAACGCATCAGATTGCTTGTGGACGAACACAAGCGGGCGAAATGGGAAGAGCACCTAAGAGGTTGTAACCTCTCCACCGGTGTAGGTAAACTTTGGTCCACCGTAAAGTCCCTATCGAATCCGACTAAGCACAAAGACAAAGTTTCCATCGCCTTTGGCGATAAGGTGCTGTCGGATGCGAAAAAATGCGCGAGCGCTTTCTGCCGACAATATATAATGCATCCTACGGTCGACAAAGATAGACGGAGAGCCAATAGGCACGCACATAAACACAAACTCAGCGCGTCACCAATTACCATCACCGCTAGAGAGGTTGAGGACGCCATTGGTCGCGCTAAACCATCCAAAGCAGTGGGCCCAGACGGCATAGCCATGGCGATGCTTAAAAACCTAGGGAAAGAGGGTTTCAAATATTTAGCGCATGTCTTCAACCTGTCTCTTTCCACCTTTGTCATACCCGAGAAATGGAAAATGGCCAAGGTGGTCCCGCTACTAAAGCCTGGGAAACCAGCTAACGTAGGTGAGTCATATCGTCCGATATCTCTCCTATCGCCAGTGGCAAAGACGCTTGAAGCCATTTTGCTCCCTTATTTCCAAGCACATTTGCAGCTAGCCCCTCATCAGCATGGCTTCAGAAAACTCCATAGCACTACCTCCGCGCTAAATGTCATTAGCACCCAGATAAATTGCGGGTTTGAATCAATATCCCCACCATAGAACAGTACACGTAGCGTTAGACCTATCAAAAGCTTTTGATACGGTCAACCATGGCTCGTTACTGCAAGACCTGGAAGGGTCTACCCTTCCCCCATGTCTTAAAAGGTGGACCGCAAATTATCTGGGTGGTCGGCAGGCATCGGTGCAATTCAGAAACGAAACATCAAAACAAAGGAGAATTAAACAAGGGGTGCCACAGGGTGGTGTCCTATCCCCGCTTTTGTTTAATTTCTACATATCTAAGCTACCTTCACCACCGGAAGGAGTCACAATCGTTTCCTACGCCGATGACTGCACAATAATGGCCACAGGCCCAGGCCCAGAGATCGATGAGCTATGCAATAAAATAAACGGCTATCTCCCTGATCTCTCCAGTATTTTCGCCTCGCGAAACCTGGCATTGTCACCGACTAAATCTTCCGCGACCTTATTTACAACATGGACGCCCCAATTGTCGACCATATTGAACATCCACGTCGATGGCACTACGCTACCGGCTGTCCTACACCCCAAAATCTTGGGTGTGACGTTTGATCAGGATGTACATTTTGGTGCGCACGCAACCGCAATTGTTCCAAGAATTCAGAGCCGTAATAAAATCCTCAAATTCCCTTGCTGGCAGTACCTGGGGAAAAGATAAAGAAACGCTCTTGACCACATACAAAGCAATTAGCCAGCCGATTACGTGCTACGCGTCACCCATATGGTCGCCAAGCCGAAAAACCACCCACTGGAAGAAACTACAGGCCTGCCAAAATACTGCTCTCAGAATCGCCACGGGCTGTCTTCTTATGTCCCCAGAACACCATCTGCATAATGAGGCGAGAATACTCCCCATCAGGGAGAGAAATGAGATGCTGACCAAACAGTTTCTGTTGAATACCCAGAAACCTGGGCATCCCAACAGACATCTGATTGACGAACCAGCACCGCCTAGGGGCCTAAGGAGTCATCTCCGTGAGCATTTTGAGGAAATACGGCACCTGAGAACCCAGCCGTATGAAGCGAAAAAACACAAGCAGGTCCTTGGTGAACTCAATAGACAGGCGTCGGACCTTTATGTCGGGAATTGCCCGGTGAATCCAGTACTTGAAGAAAAATATCCAGAACTCGCAGAAGAGGAACGCATACTCCCCAGGGAAACGCGTGTCACTCTTGCTCAACTTCGTTCTGGATACTGTAACAGGTTAACCTCTTACCTATCCAGAATCAACCCCGACATACAAAATGTATGCCCCGCTTGCAATGTGTCCCCACATGACACCAACCATCTCTTTAATTCTAATGTGGAACCAACGCCTCTAACACCCCTTTCCTTATGGTCCACCCCTGTTGAAACGGCAAGTTTCCTTGGACTCCCGTTAGAGGATATTGATGACAATTTGTGATCGGTCGCGGCTATTAGGAGGGGCGAGCATTGCTACAACAACAACAACAACTGGAGTTTTAGAGAGTTAAAATTAAAATTCTGAACAGATTAGCTGAATAATTATTTGTACATACTTGTTAAATAACAAATACAGACAGTGGTAGGTTAACAAATTCTGCTGTGGTAAGTGGTGAATGTGACCTACTAGAGGTTTTGTGAAGCTTGCTTCACACTATTTTTCGTCCCTGCAACATCTTTATTCTTCAATCAGTTGTTGTTGTTGTTGTAGCAGTGCTTCGCCCCACCTAACAGCTGCGACCGATCACAAATTGTCATCAATATCCTCTAACGGGAGTCTAAGGAAACTTGCTGTTTCACCAGGGGTGGACCATAATTAAAGGGGTGTTAGAGGCGTTGGTTCCACATTACAATTAAAGAGATGGTTGGTGTCATGTGGGGACACATTGCAAGCGGGGCATACATTTTGTAGGATAGGTAAGAGTTTAACCTGCTACAGTATCCAGAACGAAGTTGAGCTAGATTGACTCACCGTTCCCTGGGGAGTATGCGTTCCTCTCCCGCAAGTTTTTGGTTCTGTTCTTTGAGTACTGGATTCACCGGCCAATTCCTGGCATAAAGGTCCGACGCCTGTTTGTGGAGTTCACCAAAGACCTGCTTGTGTTTTTTTTTGCTTCATACGGCTGAGTTCTCAGGTGCCGTATTTCCTCAAAATGCTTACAGAGATGACTTCTTAAGCCCCTAGGCGGTGTTGGCTCATCAATAAGATGTCTGTTGGGATGTCCAGGTTTCTGGGTATTCAACATGAACTGTTTGGTTAGCATCTCATTTCTCTCCCTGATGGGGAGTATTCTCGCCTCATTATGTAGATGGTGTTCTGGGGACATAAAAAGACAGCCCGTGGAGATTCTGAGAGCAGTATTTTGGCAGGCCTGTAGCTTCTTCGAGTGGGTAGTTTTTAGACTTGGCGACCATATAGGGGAGGCATAGCACGCAATCAACTGGCCAATTGCTTTGTATGTGGTAATGAGCGTTTCTTTGCCTTTTCCCCAAGTACGGCCAGCAAGGGATTTGAGGATTTTATTACGGCTCTGGATTTTCGGAACAATTGCGGCTGCGTGCTCACCGAAATGTAGATCCTGATCAAACGTCACACCCAAGATTTTGGGGTGTAGAACAGTCGGTAGCGTAGTGCCATCGACGTGGATGTTCAAAATGGTCGACATTTGGGACGTCCATGTTGTAAATAAGGTCGTGGAGGATTAAGTCGGTGATAATGCCAGGTTTCGCGAGGCGAAAAAACTGGAGAGATCAGGGAGGTAGCCGTTTATTCTGTTGCAAAGCTCATCGGTCTGTGGGCCTGAGCCTGTGGCCATTATTGTGCAGTCATCGGCGTAGGAAACGATAGTAACTCCTTCTGGTGGCGAAGCTAGCTTAGATTTGTAGAAATTAAACAAAAGTGGGGATAGGACACCACCCTGTGGCACCCCTTGTATAATTCTTCTTGGTTTTGATGTTTCATTTCTAAATTGCACCGATGCCTGCCGGTCCACCTTTTAAGACATGGGGGAAGGGTAGACTCTTCCAGGTCTTGCAGTAACGTACCATGGTTGACTGTATCAAAAGCTTTTGATAGGTCTAGCGCAACGAGTACTGTTCTGTGGTGGGGGTTTGATTTAAACCGCAATTTATCTGGGCGCTGATGGCATTTAGCGCGGTGGTGGTGCTATGGAGTTTTCTGAAGCCATGCTGATGATAGGCTAGCTGCAAATTTGCTTTGAAGTAGGGGAGCAAAATGGCTTCAAGCGTCTTGGCTACTGGCGATAGGAGAGATATCGGGCGATATGACTCTCCTATGTTAGCTGGTTTCCCATGCTTAAGTAGCGGGACAACCATGGCCATTTTCCATTTTTCGCCTATGACAAAGGTGGAAAGAGACAGGTTGAAGACATGTGCTAAATATTTAAAACCCTCTTTCCCTAGGCTTTTAAGCATCGGCATGTCTATGTCGTCTGGGCCCACTGCTTTGGATGGTTTAGCCTGACCGATGGCATCCTCAACCTCTTTGGCGGTGATGGTAATTGGTGACGCGCTGAATTTATGTTTATGTGCGTGTCTGTTGGCCCTCTCGTCTATCTTTGTCGACCGCAAAATGCATTATATATTGTCGGCAGAAAGCGCTCGCGCATTTTTTCGCATCCGACAGCACTTTATCGTCAAAGGCGATGGAAACTTTGTCATTGTGCCTAGACGGATTCGATAGCGACTTTACGGTGGACCAAAGTTTACCTACACCGGCAGAGAGGTTACAACCGCTTAGGTGCTCCTCCCATTTCGCCCGCTTGCGTTCATCCACAAGCAATTTGATGCATTGTTTTATATCCCTTATTTGGGGGTCGCCGGGATCGAGCTGTCTTATAAGGTCACGTTCTTTTGCTAAATTTGCCGCCTCCGCCGGGAAGTGGGGCCGAATTTCGGAAATTCTACCGAGGCGGATTCAATGACCTTGCGGAAAGCACGCTCCCCTTGGCGGGCATCAGTCGGGATAGGGAGGGCAGCAAATCGGTTGTCTGTAAAGGATTTGTATTCGTCCCACTTTCCTTTTTTATGTTTATGAAAGTGCGTTTTTCTGTGACGATGAAGTCGGCTCGAGCGAAATAAATATAGGCAGGTGGTCGGATGCCAATGTTACCATCGGCTGCCAGTTGACGCTGTTTATGAGTTCTGCGCTCACGATTGAAATATCCGGCGAACTGTGGCAGCTTCCTACCATACGTGTGGGGGCGTCCCCGTTTAATGTGCAGAACGTCGTTTCTTCTATTTGATCTGCCAACATCTCACCCCTACTGTCCGCCCGCAGGTTTGAATGCCATAGATCGTGATGGGCATTGAAATCGCCTAAGATAAGGAGGCAGGAGGGATGTAGATGTTGATGATTTCTAGGTTTGCATCGCCTAACCGGACAGATAAGCCTTGACGTTATAAGACACTGCCCCTGCGGTAGATGCCGGGATCAAATATATGAATTGCACGGAGTGGTGTATGATAAACGCGAGGCCGCTTCCATTTCCGCTCTCGCGTTCTGTGGATATTATACCCAGAACAGGTCTGCAGTGCAGATCTTTAGTCTCTTGAATCGCAGCAATGCGGATGTTGTGCCGCTTCATGAAATCGACTATTTCCGTGATCTTCGCAGTTAATCCGTTACAGTTTAACTGCAGAATTCTGAAGTGCATAGGGGGAGACGTCGTCACTCTGGGAGTAATTGACGGGTGACTACGCCTGGGTTGTGGAAGGCTAGGACGCAACTGCTGTTGTTGCGCCGGCAAACGGTGCAAAGGGAGGTAGGGACTAAGAGTCTGTTTCCCTGACGTACACAATTGCAGTGTAACCCCATTTAATCTTCAATTAGTCTTTGGTAATAGTGCAATAAAATGAATAAAATCATCTTCTGACGCTAGCAACACAACGATGTACACGAAACTAAACTGAATACAGCGCCAAAGTAAAACCGATAATAAACGAAGTATACCGTGTATTACACACGAAATCAACGTGCTACTGAGTTAAAGCGACTATGACTATTTATACTCAACAATGTCATATATGTATGAGACATATGTGTTACGGAGCACTCGTATGTATTTTCTATTTTATGAGCTAATCACTCATAGTATTTGTCTGTACTTGACTAAGTACACATTTAGACACAATTTTTTGGCAATTACTAATTTTATTAGTACTCAAAGAAGATCTCTGCTCTCTACCTCTGCACCACGGCTGATGGTTAGCATATCTAATATGAATAATGCCCGAAGTTATACCAGAAGACACTGCGAATAAGGAAAGGTATCAAGATCGGGGGCAATAAAGACGTGCTAGTATCCAAATTATCCCTGAGGATGGAAAATACATTTATCAACCCGGCTATGCTTAATAAATGGAGCTTAACGGTTTTTACTGTCCAATAAGTAGCGCCAGTCGCTTCTTCCTTGGGCTAACTGACGCTAATCGTCAAAACCAAAAGAATTTAAATCATTTTCCACCTTATCCTTCCAGTGAAAAGGCGGCGGCACTATTTTTCTGCTTCCGTAGGCGGGTCGAATAATAACACCTTCTTTGCCGGATCATCACCTTTCATTCGCATAACATAAGCTAGCCAGCATAGCCGCTGCGGTTTCATTGGCTGGACTAGGTTGATGTCGGCACAAATTTTGTGCCGGAAAATTACGCAACTTCTCGTCCCCATTCAAGCACTTGGGCGAAGAGTTTGTAAAATCCATACACAACTTTATATTAAATATTGTCAGACGTTCGTAGATATTGCCAACGAATTGATTGCTTGATACCTAGTAAATTTACCGTCGAACAGATATTGCCAATCAAATCCCAGAGACATCTCATGCTAGAATTGGCAAGCGCCATCTTTTTGTCGACATCAAAGCAGCCTTTGACAGCGCGAAAAGGAACTGGAATGTCCTTGCACACCTGCGTCAGCAAAGGGAATCGTGCGATTTCTTAATCTGGTGCTGGTATATTGAGCAGCAGAATTGGATAGCACAGAAACGACCCAACGACGTTGACAAATATTAACTCGAAATTGTGGAGCTAATCTATTTGAGAACCAATAATAAGACACGGCGGATGACGGATGATGGCCCTATTCGCGAAAACATATGAGCAGAATTTCATGAATTATGTAGCTGGTGTACTCGTTTCACCTTCCATCTGCGTCAAGGAAATGGAAGAGATTGTGAGTAAAAGATAAAGAGCCGTAGATGAGCCATCAAGTTGCACAAGCTGTTGTTGTAGCAACGCTTCGCCCCATTCAATAGACGTAACCTTTCAAGAATTTTGATCAAAGTCGTCTAACGGATTAAGCGGCTGAGTTATGTCTGGCCGGCTCTGTGGTAGTGCCGGAGGTATTCCCTTATTCGTCTGGGAGCCGGTACTCATCAAGAAGAAAGCTGCTATGATGCATCCTTTGTTTGAAATTCAGCAGGAATTGATTGCTTCTTTACCCCGACTTACCCATCACTACCCTTTGCGGCCTTGGCGATACTAGAGTTATTTAACACGATGGCATTTCCATAGTTGCTAGCGTTGTCATGACTAAACCATTTTCGCGAGGTAAACAATCTCTTGGTGGTGGCCAACAATAACCGAATTCCCCAACAAATAGTCGTGCTGAGTATCCTTAAACAGTCGCACAATATACCAAAAACCCGCAATGTCCAATCACTACTACAACGTGCTCTGGCATCAAACGCATCATGAAGTTGAACTTTTGGCCCTCGCCGATGAGCAGCAGGGACAAAACTTTGAGACTACACTTGCCGCTTTAGCAACCGCGCTACCAGATGCAGATACGACAATGGAACCAAAGAAGATTTTGCAATCCTCTGTCTACGAGTTCTATTTACGCTACATCGGTATAGCTAATCGCTTGGAGGAGGTATACGATAAGATGATACAGCCACAGAAGCGACTTTTAGTGCGTAAATTACTTGATGCTTGTTTGGGTCGTGTTATTGAACTAAAACATGATCTCGTCAACATCGATTTGATGGAGTTTAGTTATAACGATGTCGTTGTGGGACGACTTCAACTCACGCCCATCGATACAGAGCTTAAAATACCACGATACTTTCTACGCGAACGTCAAAAAGAAATCGAGCAACGTAATCGTATTATGCATGAAATTCTCATCAAATTAGGTTGGCTAGAGGAGCATCCGAGTGAGGAGAAGCTAAGTGAAATCGAAGCAATACGCTTGTTGCAAATACATGAAAGAGCGCGTCAGGGGCGTTTACGTGCACATTTTATGAAGGAGATACGTATGCTTAAGGATAAGGGTAAGACAGAGGAGAAGGGTAAGGAGCGTAGTGATATGGGTTTGCTGGCTGCAATGAAAATACAAAAAGTTTGGCGCGGTCATACGGCACGACGCGTTACACGTAGACGTAAGCAGGATGAAATGATTTTAATTGGTATGGTACCACCAACGGCTGCCATGTTAAAGAAGCGTGCCGAAAAGGAAGAAAAGTTGAAACAGGTCTATGTGTAGAATTGATTGGACTTCATGTGTTTTTTTCACTTTCCATTTGTTTGTAGATTTTCGAGCGTCGCTATGCAACCCAAGCAGCTTATAAGGATATGCTCGAGGCTTCACTTACTGCTGTTCGTGAAGAGATCAAGTGCAAACAGGGTGCTACAATAACCGAAGACATAGCTGATGAATTACGCGCTTGGATTAAGGATTGCTATGAGAAAACTGGCAAGTTGCCTGAGTTTCCAAGTGAGGAACAAGGCGGCTCATTACATATTTTCAGTCGACCAGGTAAGTGGTTAAATTAATTACTTTTGCGTCGGTATATTCGAACATAAAATATCACTCAGACTAGAAATATAAGCTATTTACGAGTGAAGGAAAGTACTCAGCATATACAGTCTCTAACGTTAGACATTTTTATGTACACTGAAAGAAAAGACTGGTAAAATCAACCGAAATACGGGTCAATTGAACCAAAATGTCTGTCAATTTTTATCCATCGTAACAAGATGTTGAATCAACTACGCACAAATCGTTGATTCGAAATTGACCGTTTTAGTAGTCAAATAAACAAAAAAGTTGTTCATTATACTTTACCCATAGTTTTGTTAAATTAATAACTTTTACTGTCACACTAAGAATACCAATCAAAACTGTTAATATGAAAGGGATTTCTGTTCTTTGAAATTACCAGTGCAAACTGTTAAATTAGCAGATTTAATGTTAAGATGAGACTAACAGCGAAAGCCGTAGAAATAACAGAAATCTTTTCTATTCGAAATAACCAGCGTAAACTGTTTAATTAACATAGTTTATTGTCGAAATGACACTACCAGTGAAATTTATTGAAATAACAGATATTTTTGCTTTTCCTACATTAATAGCGTAAGATTTTACAAGGTATTTGTTTAACCGGCTTTAGGTCCAATTTTAAGTATTAAAACACCAAAAATTGTTTTTTGTTTAGTTTACCAATATATTTCGGTTACACACGGTAACCGTCTTCAGGGCTTTGAACTATAAACAAATTACAGAAACATAAAATAAAAATACAATTGACATAAAAAATTGAACAAACATGAACATTTCTCTACATACATTATTTTACACGTCTTCGCTGTTTAACGTGGAGCTAGTCACTGTCCGCATATTGGTTATCAAGAGTTTGTAGTAGCTCGCGCAGTTATCAATGTCCGTTTTGTAATTCATTCGTATGTTAGTCGGTGTGTTTAAAATATGAAGTACTTCTAAAGTCAATCTCTTATTATATTGTTTCTCTTCCTGAAGTATTGTTGTTTGGTTAAAGTTCGGAGAGTGGTTTTTCGTCGTACAGTGTGTCATAAGTGCTGTTTTTTGGTGAGTTGCTTCACATCAACAGAGTTTTCCTCCTTAAATACCTCCCTTAATACCTGTGGAAAAAGTAAAAGCCGGATAAATATATATTTAAATATATGTGACCCGGTCTATGAAAAGGCGGCTTATGACTCAAAAAAGAAATTGCGAGAAACAGCTGTTTTTTTTAGGCATAAGCCACCTTTTCATAGGCCGGGTCACATATATTAAACGTGTTTTTTTTTATTTGTATAAATTACACATAAGTACATTTCATTTCTAATGATTTTATTGCTATATTAATATTAATTAAAATAATAATAACTTAAATCTGAATTCAAAAAAACAAAACTTGTTCCGAATTACCATCGACAGCTTTGTGCGAAAGTATGTTGCCATATATGTAAATACGTACATATGTGAATACATATGTAAATACGGATGCCTGCTACATATATATTTGCTACATATGAACATATTCAGACATACGTTAGTACATGCTCTAGCGCAAATAACGGCACTGCACCGTCTGTTAAACTTTATTTCAACTTTTTCTTCAAAAATGTTCACCATATTGTTATATTATAATTATGTATATTATATTTGTGTACGCGCATTTGATATAATATGTTTCCATTTTCTTTGAATTTAATACAAAAGCCGGAGAAATAAGTACATATGTACATACCTATGCATGTATTTACTAACCGAACTTCAATTGGGCGTACATCAATATGCTGGCACACATTAAACATTATACACTCTAATACTTTGTTTTATTAAACGCACTTTCACCAAATTTTATTTTTTATAATTTATTTAATTTATAGTTTTGTACTTCGTAGTAGTCACGAAACTGATTTTCAATTCTTTCAGTTGCAGCTCATTCTCAATTTCTTCTCTCGCATGTAGAGTTTGCACACTTGATTGTTTAGAACAAAACTTGTAGTATAAATGTTTGACGTAACATTTTAAAAAGAGAACTTTTAAGTTATAGAAAAGTAAATAATCAAATCGCAGGAAGGTAATTCACCACTGGAGTAACTTTACATGTAATTCGGCAAGTTTAATTTTCGTAACACTTTTATGTTGAAAAGATTCCAAAACAACTCATACTTTTATTTTGTCGGAAACATCAACATTAAAAAAGGATGTTTTTTATTATCTTACTAGCGGACCCCGTTGCACTTCGTAGCAACCAACCAAAAAAAGAAATGAAAGATTATAAATTTTTTTTATGAAATGAATGCATTGTATTTCAAAATTATTAATGTCAATCCAAAACATTTGGATATACAATATTTTTAGTTTGCCCATTGGAAGCGAGCACAAACAAACAATTTGGAGTTCCAACTCTTGAGCAGGCCACGTATAGCTGTCCATGTGAAAAGCACGGCTCCTCCAAATTTAATCAGCATATTTGAAGCGTTTGCCCTTGTGCCTTATTGATGGACATAACAAATGATAGACGCACTTGGAATTGCAAACGCTTAAATTCAAATGGCATGTCTGTTGGAATCAGTGGAATACGTGGTATGAGTACAATTTCATTTTTCGCTGTTCCGGTCAATATTGTCGCTTCAATTAAATTCGGTATCAATTTTTTTACTACTAATCTTGTGCCGTTGCACAGTTTTGGGGCATTTAAATTCCGCAGTAAAATAATTTATGAGCCAACCTTTAAATTCAAATAATGCGGTGGCATACCAGGTGGTTCCAATGAATTCAAAAATTCAATTGGATAATTCACTGCATTCATTGCGCTATCAACGGATTTATATGATGTCACTGCACCTGGCAATTTTTCTTGAATCTGATAATTGATTGCATTGACGTGTAAATTTTTTGGTGTCAGTATTGCGCGTTCTCTCAACCAATTGTGATTCCTGTAATTTTGAACAATATTTGGAAACACACTTTCAATCAACTCTTCTGTTGGTTGGAGAATGGTACAGAAATTGTTCGGCAATGTAATCAATCCATTTGTATTATCGACTCGAACTTTTCCATTGCCAATATCTAAAAATTGCTTCGAGAACCGATCTGCAGATTGGTCGTTGTGGAATTGAACGCGCATATTTATGTTCAATGGCAATTTTTGCACATGTCGCCACAGAAGAGAAGACTTTAAACATACGTTGATCTCATCCGCCGGTGTTGATCGTGGAACCACAGACAATATTTGTCGAAAATCCCCTGACAATAATATTAATTCACCACCAAAAATTTCATGGCAATCTGTTGAGCCGTTCTCGAGTTATGGAGTGACAATCAAAATGTACACTTCTTTTTATATATATAGATTAGATTCGTTCGCGTGAGTGAAAATTCATAAAAACTTGAACAAAATGTTACTAACTTTGGAAAAATCCTGTTCGTTCAAGCAAAACATTTGCAACAAGAGGGCGCAATTTTGCATTTCGCTTGGACGAGAAGTTGCAAAATTTTACCAGATAAATAGGTGTCCCGGTATCTCATAATTTTTTGCACAGTAAATTCAAAAAAGGGTTTTTTCGTTTTGTATTGATAACTGAAAAACTTACAACAACTAAGGCATGACGTAGCTGAATGCGTGTGTAACCATTTCAACTATCGTAGGAGTGCGGGTTCGACTCCCACTCCCGGGAGAAAAGGCTTTGAAGAGATTTACAAGGTATAATCGAAACAGCTGTCGCCTTGTCCGTTCTGATGTCACGTTGTTTAAATTTTTCCCAAATTATTAAATAAATTATAAAATTAAAAATTGCTTGAAATAAATGTTTTCATACATTTAAAGCGATACGGGCAATCCCCGGTTAACTCATATAAGTAGACAACATTTGATTAATTCGTTGTAATTCTATAAATAGAACAAAAGCAACAACAAATACCAAGTTTCTCTGAAAACCGCCTTACAAACATGCATAACTTCAACACATAACTACATACGAATTATGTGATGTGTAGAAGATAATATATGCGAAAGAAGGCAATTGGGAAAAACTTTACAGCAACTAAGGCATGACGTAGCTGAATGCGTTTGTAACCATTTCAACTATCGTAGGAGTGCGGGCTCGACTCCCACTCCCGGGAGAAAAGGCTTTGAAGAGATTTACAAGGTATAATCGAAACAGCTGTCGCCTTGTCCGTCCTGATGTCACGTTGTTTAAATTTTTCCCAAATTATTAAATAAAACTAGTTTTTTATTGTTTTCCCATTTTGTGTGTTTTTGCGATTCGATTGTTTTCTTATTTTGGTGTTTTTTTTTATTAACAAGTGGCACCATCGTCATAAGTACAAAATAGAGAGCGCAGTGAGCATAAAATTCTCTTTGAAATTTGCTCATGTATTGACAGTTGATCGCCATTGAAATTACCTGGGCTCGAATCGTAACATACGATCACGGATCGGCAACCATACGAAAGAAAATTACGTGATACGCCAAACGTATAAACAAAATGGAATTATAACATACGATCGCAAACGGAACGGAATTTCTTTTTAACTCACAATACATTTTACGATCCATATTAGTTTGGATTGTATTTTTAGCTCACAATAGATTTTGAACTGTCAAATTGGTTGCCAAAAGTATAAAAAAAAGTAAATAACTGCTGTGGACCCAATTTTATTATTTTGTTTGAGCTCCAGTAATAGCGAACGCGATGAAAAGATAGTCCGAAGGCGGTTAAGAGAGTGTAGTAACCATTTGGACTTATCGAACAAAGCGTAAGCATATCATTTATGTATTATTCCTTTGTAACAAAAATTATTGCAGTTTCTTGAAGAGATTTCGCTTAATTTACGAAGCTTTTAGTTACTTTCTGGAGAAGTTAAATTTGAAGCAAGCCGATACCAAAGCGGGTGTCTCGCCATGAATTCCGCCAATATTTCCTTTTGGCTGGAATTAAGCTTGTTTGAACCCGACCTTTGTTAATATGTAATAAGAGTTTGAAATTTATTATATTTTTTTTATTCAAATATTTTAAGAATTTTCTTACATTTTCAGTAAAATTTGTATCTATACGATCGGCAGTTTATGTTCGAATGAAAGTGGAACGTAACGTGTACCTTCAATCACTCGTCACGTATGTTGCGATCCAAAATTACGATCGAAGTAGTACGTTCACGTATGTCATAATCCAAAAATCATGTTTTTACGTGACGAGTTATACGATGATGGATGTTACGATTTGGCCCCTGTAAGATCAGTTGTGTTAACAGAAAAATCAGTTAGATTGATTAGGAATTTGTGAATTTTACAAAATTTTGTTAACTCAAGAGCGATAATTTCTCTTCTATTGAAATGACTAAACTAATTTGTTCGTTTGACAAAGAACTCGGTCGAATTAACCATAATTCGATCAATTTCAGCGAATCTCCGTTAAGTTAAGAACAAAAGAACCGATTTTTTGATTTTACTAGCACTATTTCTTTCAGTGTAGGCACGTTAGACAACTAGTGAAATCTCGACTCGAGAGAAAGTTGTTAAAAAACCACCCTACATATCGAGTCCAGAATGATTAAAGAGCAAGTCCAATTGGCATTATGATCCCATTAGAGAATCACATTTCAATTCGATTGGAGCACTATAATTTCTCCTGCTTTGATAATTAGATCCCATTTTCTTTAAGAACGTTATGTTTCTCCAGGGTTTCTTGCGTTGTCCCCTAACATTAGAGATACGAGAGCAGGGGTAGTTATCTAATCTTTATCTAACTTCAGTTTTTGTTGTGTAGATATTTGGCTTAGGTGTTTATCTGCTAATTCAAACTTTGCGCCGACAATAAACGTGTCGAACGTCGCCGTTTTTTGTATTTTTGTAGTTTACCGCCGCCGAAAGTCAATGAATGTGAATGAAGTTTTGGACGGAATTGGTATTAAGCCAGGTGTACCCGAGCCAAAAACTAAACTACCTACCACGAATGCCAATATTGTCATTGATTTCGCGATTTTGCACACAACAGAGCGATTAAAATTAAAAGGGACTCAAGGATTTGTGTAGTGCAACTGTTTCAATGGGTTGCCAGCGCATTTATAGGCTGCCCAACCCAATTGTCAAACTCACCTACCTGTGGCATATGAAGGGAACACTTATCTGGGCCCCTATATGGAGAGGGCCATGAATCACACAGGAAAGATGACGAACCCAAGTCCGCAAATCGATGATGATGGAATAAATGTTTCCCCGCTCGAAATGACGAAGTAAGAACAGCGATAACTAGATTAAAAAACAACAAGGCCGCGGGCGCTGTTAGACTACCCGTGAAGCTATTGAAATACAGCGGTGAGGCGAGGCGCAGGCATCAACTTCTATGCAAAATATGGCCGGAAGAATATATATCCGACGATTGGAATCTAAGTTTTATTTGCACAGTTCACAAGAAGGGGGATTCTGCAAACTGCGCCAACTATTGCGGATTAACAGAATATTGCGCCTCAACGAAAACTAGCATTTATCAAATTCCCATGGAAGCATGGCTCAACTACATGGTTGGCTCATCTCATCAGCTGATTTTATTTTTTTCATTTCACTGAAGTGGGGATTGTCAGAAGAAGATGGCAAACTCAAAATGAAACCAACACATTGACATTTTCTTACTACACACAAAAGCTGCTAAGTTTTACGTTTTCATTCCATTCGTCTAACACCAACCCGCTGATTTTGATAATCTGAACAAAGGTAGGTTGTTGCTGTAGAGATGAGCCAACCATATAGTTGAGCCATGCATGGAAGTCTAACACGTTTCGTGAATAGCGTGGAAAACTAGCAAGTTGCAATCGTGGCATTTTGAAATTGAATATTGAAATATGTACATGTAGTCTTCCATCGAACCGACAAAATAACTTTATATCTAAAATTGATCGGGCGCATTCATGTGGCATTGAAAATATACGGGTATCTATATTGCAGCCCACAGCAACATCCACAACGTGCCTCAACTCCGTTGTTGTTGTTGTTGTTGTAGCAACCAATAGGTCGAGACCGATCACAAATTGTCAACAATATCCTCCAACGGGAGTCCAAGGAAACTTGCTGTTTCAATAGGGGTGGACCATAATGAGAGGGGTGTTAAGGGCGTTGCTTCCACATTACAATTGAAGATATGATTGGTGTCATGTGGGGACACATTGCAAGCAGGACATACATTTTGTATGTCGGGGTTGATTCTGGATAGGTAAGAGTTTAACCTGTTACAGTATCCAGATCGAAGTTGAGCTAGAGTGACTCGCGTTTCCCTAGGGAGTGTGCGTTCCTCTTCTGCAAATTTAGGGTATTGTTCACAGTACAGGATTCACCGAGCAATTACTGACATAGAGGTCCGACGCCTGTTTGTGGAGTTTACTGAGGGCCTGCTTATGTTTTTTGGCTTCATACGGCTGTGTTCTCAGGTGCCGTATTTCCTCATAATGCTTACGGAGGTGACTCCCTAAGCCCCTGGGCGGTGTTGGCTCATCAATCAGATGTCTGTTGGGATGCCCAGATTTCTGAGTATTAAACAGGAACTGTTTGGTTAGCAATTCATTTCTCTCCCTGATGTATTCTGGCCTCATTATGTAGATGGTTTTCTGGGGACATAAGAAGACAAACCGTTGCGGTTCTGAGGGCGGTATTTTGGCAGGCGTGTCGCTTCTTCCAGTGGGTAGTCTTTAGGCTAGGCGACCATACTTGCTTTGTAAGTGGTAATGAGCATTTGTTTATCTTTTCCCCAAGTACTGCCAGCAAGAGATTTTAGGATTTTATTATGGTTCTTATAGCTTCATTCTTTACTTTAAAAGTTGCCGGTGATCTTTATGGTCCCCTCATGTACGAACACGGTAGGTGAGTCATTATATTCAGACACCCCCGATAAGAGGTGGGTGCACCTTAAAGGTTTTGACCTCTATCGCTATCTTTCTGTTTAACAATAAATAACGACAAACGCCATGGTGTGTTCGTAACATGCTATGCCTACCACGACGAATTCCTTAGGTTCAAGTTCCGTGCAAAACATCATCAAGAAACTTAGAAAAGAAGTTTTTCGTCAAGGGTTTGACAAACACTCCGAGCGTATTTCTGCCATGAAAAACTTCTAAGTGAAAATGCAGCTGACATTCGCAGTCGGCATAAAACAGTTAGTCAAATTGTAGGAAAAATTAAAAAGAGCACGTTGCCAATTGGAAGCTAAGCTCGGCCTTAATATCCTCGGAGGTAAATCGTGCAGGAAGTTAATTCATCGTTTTCTTTTCTGGTTTTTTTAGGCACCGAAAGCGAACTTAGTCGTTCCTCAGCGCGTTCATCAAAAGAGTCAAGAAAAACCAAGGACAAATCCAAATCACCAGCACGTAGTGGCGATTTAAATGTAAATGACAACCAAGAGGAAGGTGAAAATTTCCGTCCTGGACAATCCGTTTTCATCGCTGATATTAAAAATACAATTGAGGAGTAAGCATAGCTATTATAAAGAAGCAACATTGCAAATGACACAAAAAGTGCTTAAGCAGTGACCGCACTGATATACTCAAATAGCAGCTAGACTTAATTCCAAGGGTCCTGGTTTCGATTAAAGTTTCTTCAGTGGTAGCGGCAAACTACCTGAATGTATATATTTAGACCATAAAAAACTTCTCAGCCAAAAATTCAGATATTGCCTAAGTCTTGCGGAGATTTCTCGGGAGGGCATTATAAATGATTTCCTTCAGTGGGAGTCAAAAGAGGCTACGACTCTTAATTACTCTGGAACTACTGTGTGTGTCATGGAATATATTTGATGTCATTATAACTACCTCTTAATCTCCCGTCGGTTTGAAAATTGCTTCCGGAATGTACACCTTATATTTTGAAAATGTGCTCGCGTAACGCCCAACCCACCATGATGCCTAGGGCACTAAGGTTTACGAAAGAGGGACTTAGAATAGTCTCGAGGTAGGCATGCCTGCCGTGAGAGGCGACACATCGCAAGTAAATCCGAGGATTATAGCCCTTTTATTATTATTAATAGGTCTGGAAGCACTGCGACCTTTGTGCAGATCTATTGTGCAAGACCTTTCAGCCTAATTTTGTATCTGGAGGCTTTTGATGTATCTAAGTACCTCTTCAGGCCTTTACTCCATATCACATAGCGATTAAGAGTCCCGCCACCTAAACGGGATAGTATCTGCCTAGCTAGAGCGACGCATTCGCAGAGAATATGATCCGGAGTTTCATCATCCAGTTCACAGAAACGACAAATTTGGGTATCCCATAGATTTAATTTACTTAGGTGATATCGGACACCGCAGTGTCCCGTATAGTACCCAGTAAGTGTTCTTAGGTCCTCCCTGTTTAGATTAATGAGTTTGACTGATACTTTCGTTGCCGGAAGTATAAACAGTTTGGCCTGCCTTTGCCATGTGCAGTCAATCCAGTGACGTCTGAATTGTTTAGTTTCCCAGTTACTTATAGTTTCGTATGCTCTTGTAAGTTCACAAAAGGGCTTTGCCCATAGAATGCTGATGTAACATCCTGCTTTGCTAGGTAATCAGCATGTTCATTACCTTCATGTCCCTCTTAACCGGGAACACATCCTAACAAAACCTTGTTTTTGGCTCCCAGGGCATTAAGGATTTCAGTGCATCCATCCACTAGCTTAGATGTAACTGTGGAGGATTGCAAGGCACACAGGGCCGCCTGCCTGTCAGACATAATGTAGATGCTCTTCGATGTTGAGCCTCTCCGCAGACATTCTCTACCACAGACTTCTATTGCATGAATTTCTGCCTGAAATATGTGGGGTAGCATCCCATTGGTATCGATTTTTTGAAGTTCGGCCCATAGATGCCAGCTCCCGTTCTTCCGTCATCGAATTTCGATCCATCCGTGAACCTGACCTCTGACGACCCTGACCATTATAAGGATTCCATATTAACCAGTGGGTCCTGTCCACAATGGACACTACAAAGTTCCGTGAGATTCTGAGCTTAGGGGACATTACGTCACGCAGTTGTAATGAGGGTTTTCCTATGAATTTTCTTATTACTTTGATATGCCCTATCATATTTCCTTGCTTCAACTCCGAAATATTTGGAAGTCTTAGTGCACCTAGTGTTGCCTCTTTCTCTATCAGAATAGGGAAGGGAGGTATTCCCACTAAAGCACTAAGTGCGTCAGCAGGGGCGGTTCGTATCGCACCTGTTATGCCAACGCAAACTAGTCGATGCAGTTTGCTTAGTTTAGCCGTTGCCGTTCTTTGTGTGGCCTTTTTCCACCAAACTAGGGAAGCATAGATGACTATAATAGCCTTAAACTTAGAGCTTAGCAGTAAAGTAATATAGTTCCACAATATAGGCCAACATTCGGAACATCTCCCTCTCAGCCCATGGACCGCATAAACAAGATTAAGAATCAACTGCCAAGCCAACCCCAAATGAAATAAGTATTTTCCTACTGGGATAGTTTCCGAACATAATTAAGATGAAGGTATTCGCTAGAAGTCTGTGCGCAGAAAAAACCATTTACCGAGCTTACTCAAATGCGAGCAAATCTATACTTAGTGACAGTGAGACCGCGCTGTGGGAATTAAAATATGACTTGATCCGTTATGGTGGAGGATGGAACCGTGTTGAGGTGCACGCAGAGAAATCTTCGGACCACCATTCACCAGGGAATCGCCCCGGGCAGTTCTTTTACATGCTGTTCAATCAGCTCACTATTTACGTTCGCTTGCGCCTCTGGGTAGCTACTAAACATTTGTTTAGTGATGAGCTATGGCGACAGCCTGGCTAGACTATTCCGAAATAATCGGGTTAAATTTTAGTTTTGGGAATTTCATCGGCAGCGTCCAAACACCATAGGGTGCGGGCGTCTGTTTTGGGTCAAGAGGCTCGCTATACAAACTTGTATATCAATACACTTATACCCCTGAGCGGGTTGTGCGCTGTGCTTGCAACCGGCCACGCAAAACGACACTCGTATGAAAATAAATTACAAGGATAATAGGACAACTCTTTTGTTGATGAGGACAATTGCAAACGTTTAAAGGCATATAACTTGAGGGCATGCTCGTGGTATGTCTATTCTTTCAACTATTGTGGCCGATTCTCGGCTGACTGATGTTCTCGTGAAGGCAAAAGCTGACATCGCCATCATCGAAGAGAAACGATAGATGCAAGACGATACAAAAATTTGACATTTTTTGGAGTGGCCATGCATATAAGCGCAGTCTCGTCCCATCTGGGCGAACGTCTGCTCGCTATTGGCGAAATTCTTTAAAATACTGTAACTTATCTGCGCCCATGCGCCGACGGAGTAGAAGGACCTTGAGGTATAAAAGTCATTCTACAAGCGCCTGGGACACACACATGAACGTTGCCCCCGCCCTGATATAAGATTCATACTTCAACAGGAACTGTTTGGTTAGCATTTCATTTCTCTCCCTGATGGGGAGTATTCTCGCCTCATTATGTAGATGGTGTTCTGGTGACATAAGAAGACAACCCGTGGCGGTTCTGAGGGCAGTAGTTTGGCAGGCCTGTAGCTTCTTCCACTAAGTAGTCTTTAGGCTTGGCGACCATATCTAGGACGCGTAGCATGCAATCGGCTGGCCAATTGCTTTGTAAGTGGTGATGAGCGTTTTATTATCTTTTCCCCAAGTACTGCCAGCAAGAGATTTGAGGATTTTATTACGGCTCTGGATTTGCGGCTGCTGCATGCTCACCAAAATGTAGATCCTGATAGAATTCACACCGAAGATTTTGGGGTGTAAAACAGTCGGTAACGTAGTGCCATTGACGTGGATGTTCAAAATGGTCGACATTTGGGACGTTAATGTTGTAAATAAGGTCGCCGACTGGAGAGATCAGTGAGGTAGCCGTTTATTTTGTTGCAAAGCTCATCGATCTGTGGGCCTGGGCCTGTGGCCATTGTTATGCAGTCATCGGCGTAGGAAGCGATAGTAACTCCTTCTGGTGGCGAAGGTAGCTTTGATATGTAGAAGTTAAACAAAAGTGGAGATAGGACACCGCCTTGTGGTACCCCTTCTTTAATTCTTCTGGGTTTTGATCGAATTCGCCGGTGCCCGAGTAAAGCTTTAATGATCACAAAAATAGGGCCCCGTTTTTAGTAAGAGTTTTAGTTAAGGTTGAACTCAGTTATAATGAAATTTTGGCGGTGCTTATAAAAATGTCCTGTTCAGTTTAGGCGGCCAAAGTGACAGGGTTAAACTCTAGTCAACTTTAACTATCACATTGAGAAAGAGGGCTTGAGTGTAATTAACAAAATTATTGTATGATTTCAACACAGATTTAATGAAGTATGGCGAAACAAATACGAAGCAGGCAACTTAGCACAAGCGCAATATGATGACATGATCTACAATGAGAAGTATTTGGAAGTAGAGCACGAATGTCGACGCACAGTCGATGAGCTAATGCGACAAGAGTTGGAACTACTACAGGTGAGGGAACAGCTATGTTTTAACTTGCATTAAGTCCTTCTTTAAAACACACAAACGCTCAAATTGGGTAAAGGGCGAAAAACTGAGTCTGGCTTTGTTTGTATGGTGTGTATTTGCACGGTGACGCTCGACAGATACATTAGGTATATCTGGATAGGTCAAAGTATTCAGATTGAAGCTAACTAAGTCCGTGTGACTCGAGTCTACCTTGGTACTTAGCTTCCTTCTCCCATGGTAGGCGGCGATTCATCTCCAATGTATATTTGTCCAAAATTTAGGCAGTACGCTTTTCCCACTTTGCCTATTCTGTGGAGATATTCAGCGAAATAGCAGTGAACAGCAAGAAACTCAAGAATCAAATAGAAGTCAACCTCTTCGTTTGGCCGCTCCAACCACAACTCTAGATCTAGTTCTTGGTCCACGAATCGTCAGAGTCTGCGCAATGACAAAGACTAGGTCTGCGGAAACTGCGCGTTCAACTGAGACGATTAGTATGCCCTCTGTCTTGGTTCGATGTTTTAACTGCTCGATATTATTGGATGCACCATACAAGAGTATGGCCTCCGAGGCGAATAAAAGCAGCTTTCTTATACATGAGTAGGGCTCATCCGTGTTTGCCAATAATCGGTTCAGATTCTCTATAGCACGCACTATCTTCGTGCAGGCCCCTTGAAAGTGCTCTACAAAGGTGAGCTTTGCTATCTAGCCTCCCTCAAAGAATTTCGTTGGGTTGCGTGTTTCCACGCGAGTGAAAAAAATTATCCTACACAGAAGGTGTTCTCATCAGAAATCGCCTACATAGCAGAGGAAGAGAGCGGACTCTAATCCGTTGGAAGGACCAGGTGGAAAACGATTAAAGTTTCCTTTGTCTTCTTCTTTTTCTAGCGATACGAAAATTTCCCGATGGTTTTTAGGGAGTTTATATGAGTGGAATTTATGCTATGCGAATGAAAGATGACGCTCCGGCCAAGAAAGTGTTTCTATCGGAACCCGCCTATGGAAGCAGAGGTAGAGGGCGGACCCCACTCCGTTGGAAGGACCAGGTGGAAAACGATTTAAACTCCCTTGGTGTGACCAATTGACGCCGGTTGGCAGAGAGAAGGAGCGACTGGCGCGCCTTGTTGGATGGCCATAACCGTTTAAACGGTTAAGGGCCAATTAAGTAAGTAAGTTTTAAGGAGTTTAATCGATGTTGATCGTCCCTTGGCGCATATTGATTCGGTACATTTCATGCAACAAAATTTGCCACGGGTAGTTGAGGTTGGCAACTGGGTTTATACTGGCAATCCCTTGAATGGGTTGCGCTACACAACACATTGAATCCCAACTGACGCGATTCTATGGACGGCCAAAATCATTTAAAGGGTTAAGTGGGCCAAAAGGGACAATGCTGCATTGGAGAATCCCTTAATTTTCGGAATTAGCTCAATGTGAGCTGTTTCCACTATGCGGGAAAGATTCATACTTCCAAGAATTTGTTGTATCGCAACAGTTCGGCATGCCATTTGCAGACAGCTTAATTGCTTCTGCGGGTATAACCCACCAAATTCTAGTGCCTTTCCGGGCTTCAAGCTGCGGAGTGCCGTTTTTAGCTCTCCTTTGCGGTATAATTCCACGCCAGAGTTATCATCAGCGACACGGTAGCGTTCTCTGCTTGGTCTAACCAGGTGAAGTAAGCCGTCAATTGTCTCGCTCTAAATTCTCCTTTGTTCTATCATTCGGCTATCTATACATTTTTTACCAATGTTGTCCCCAGAAAGAGTGTTGTTTTTTTTGCATTTTTCAGGAGTAAAATATGGTAGTTTTAGTACATAAACCAGTAGGTGAATATCGATGGACCTTTACTGGATTTAATTACAGAGATTCATCATTTGGGTATCTTTGGTGTTGGCTTCCATAAGGTCGTGCTTAACTATTACGTTCTCTTGTTAATGTTTCCATTATATATTATGTTTAATTTGTTCCAAAAAAAATTGAAACAGGTCTTTGTTAAAAAAAACTATTTGAATTCAAGTCATATCCAACAAGGATTTTCGCCTGTGCAGCGCTACTGAAGACTTTCGACAAATGTTCAAGAACACCAAAACTCTCGTATTACACCTTATTTATGAAAAAACTTCGCCAAAACGATGGATTTCTAAATATAGTTACAGAAAATTGTAACTAACTGTATTGGTTTTGCCCTAAAAATTAGACCACTTAGGCCCGGTTTTCCAGTACAGTTCAACTCAGTTTGTCAGTTAAAGTACGCTTAAACTTGTTCTGCAGTTTTTCAGTCTACTTTAAATGAAGTTTAAGCTAAGCTTAAGCGGCCGATCTGCCAGGTTTAAACTCTAGTTAACCTATTAGTTATTTACGTTCGTACGAAATGGCGTCTAATATACCCAACAAACATTTGGGCTTGAATACCATTAGAGCTCCTGTTGATAACTAGGCATACTTCTAAAATCTGAAGAGTTGTTTCGAAACAGTGGTTCAACTCGAGACTTATAGCGTACACAGCAAAATAGGGAACTTTTTATAAAGCAAAATATGCTATTACTTAAGTTGAAAAAATGTAATTAACAACTTGGGGTTCTCTAAATGGACTCAAATGTAAGATTCAATGATGTTGATGTAGGATCTTCGGTGTGGTAGGCGAAGCACGCTACCATCACACCACGGCGGCCGCCTATATAATTTATTCTTGATTAATTACGCTCCATTACTGCTATCAGCCAGGTGTTTATTTCTCATATAAACAGCTGTTGGTTTTGGTGGTACCTCCTTGGAGATTTTTATCAACTCCACCCCAACTCGATATATAATGTAAGATATCAACTGGAGAAATGGGTTGAATATCCATTTCTCAAAATCTCTCGAAATTAGGATAATAATTGGAAAATACTAATGACGTTGGAGATCAACTGGAAAACTTTTAATTTTACAAAATTTCTCAAAGTTTGGAGAGTGACTGGAGAATGAAGTTGGATATCAACTCGAGAACTATCTGGTTTAAGAATAATTAAATAATGATGTTGGATATCACTTCCGGAACTAGATATACATATATTTCGCCGGAGAATTTTTTCCATGTTTGTTGGGTAAACAAAATCCAGCTGTTGCCGTATCTACAAATTATCTAGATAATAAAAAAAACAATGTTGCCGCACAAAACAGCATACCCCAAAGGCGGCCTTAAACTGTGACTGAAAAACTGCTCAGTAGTTTAACTAGAGTTTAAATTTGACTAGAGTTTAAGCAAGCTTAGTTCAAGCTTAGCTTAACCAACCACTGATAAACCGGGCCTAAGATAAGAGAAATGTTACAGTTATGTGTAGTAATTTAGAATATATTGTGACGAATATTACCATCTCTAATACTGTTTTCACACAGACGGCTTATTGAATAATAAAGGCAGTTTTCTACATTAAGACGCTTATTGAGCTCAATCTTCCCTACAAAATTTGAGTCTATTATTATTTCATTAGTAGCTAATCGAATGCCTAATGAAGTCAAAAGCACAATGCAACTCTGTTGGCAGCGTTCCGCTTCCGTTTCTTAGTTTTCAAAGCAAATGTCATTGTATGCATGGCGGAACGATACAAGGTGGCCGCATCGAACAGCTGATTATAACCTTTTTTATTTGATTTGATACATCAACTACCGGCGCAGTACGATTTTGACATTTGTCCATCGAATTTACAAGTACATGGAATTTTTTTTGTTTGTAGGTATGTCACCATGCTCCCACCTTGTATCGTTCCGCCATGATTGTCTGTCTCATCCTTCATACTAATCGAGCAGTTACTTCTGTGTGAAAGCAAAAAATTTACGATTTCATTAGCAGGTGAAATGAGATCATTAAGTTTCTGTGTGAAAACAGTATAATACTAATTTCACACAGACGGCTTATTGAATAATAAAGGCAATTTTCTACATTAAGACGCTTATTGAGCTCAATCTTCCCTACAAAATTCGAATCTATTATTATTTCATTAGTAGCTAATCGAATGCTTAATGAAGTCAAAAGCACAATGCAACTCTGTTGGCAGCGTTCCGCTTCCGTTTCCGTTTCTTAGTTTTCAAAGCAAATGTCATTGTCTGCATGGCGGAACGATACAAGGTGGCCGCATCGAACAGCTGATTATAACCTTTTTTATTTGATTTGATACATCAACTACCGGCGCAGTACGATTTTGACATTTGTCCATCGAATTTACAAGTACATGGAATTTTTGTTTGTTTGTAGGTATGTCAACATGCTCCCACCTTGTATCGTTCCGCCATGATTGTCTGTCTCATCCTTCATACTAATCGAGCAGTTACTTCTGTGTGAAAGCAAAAAATTTACGATTTCATTAGCAGGTGAAATGAGATCATTAAGTTTCTGTGTGAAAACAGTAAATGAAGTCAAAACCACAATGCAACTCTGTTGGCAGCGTTCCGCTTCCGTTTCCGCTTCTTAGTTTTCAAAGCAAATGTCATTGTCTGCATGGCGGAACGATACAAGGTGGCCGCATCGAACAGCTGATTATAACCTTTTTTATTTGATTTGATACATCAACTACCGGCGCAGTACGATTTTGACATTTGTCCATCGAATTTACAAGTACATGGAATTTTGTTTGTTTGTTGGTATGTCACCATGCTCCCACCTTGTATCGCTCCGCCATGATTGTCTGTCTCATCCTTCATATTAATCGAGCAGTTACTTCTGTGTGAAAGCAAAAAATTTACGATTTCATTAGTAGGTGAAATGAGATCATTAAGTTGCTGTGTGAAAACAGTATTAATGTAGAAAACTGCCTTTATTATTCAATAAGCCGTCTGAGTGAAAACAGTATAAGACGCTTATTGAGCTCAATCTTCCCTACAAAATTCGAGTCTATTATTATTTTATTAGTAGGTAATCGAATGCCTAATGAAGTGAAAAGCACAATGCAACTCTGTTGGCAGCGTTCCGCTTCCGTTTCCGTTTCTTAGTTTTCAAAACAAATGTCATTGTATGCATGGCGGAACGATACAAGGTGGCTGCATCGAACAGCTGATTATAACCTTTTTTATTTGATTTGATACATCAACTACCGGCGCAGTACGATTTTGACATTTGTCCATCGAATTTACAAGTACATGGCATTTTTTTTGTTTGTAGGTATGTCACCATGCTCCCACCTTGTATCGTTCCGCCATGATTGTCTGTCTCATCCTTCATACTAATCGAGCAGTTACTTCTGTGTGAAAGCAAAAAATTTACGATTTCATTAGCAGGTGAAATGAGATCATTAAGTTTCTGTGTGAAAACAGTATAAGGTTATTAAATAAAGGCACAGCAACAGACACATTAAGCAAGCTACTCATCATCATTTACCCACATACATACAAGGCAATGAAGAGATAACTCACATACATATGTAGTCATCGGTAGAAGTAGTGCTCGCATATGGCTTTACGAGAGGCTATAAACGTATATCTGTAGTTTATAGCTTGTAGCGTATAGCTGGTAACCAAGTAGAAAATTCTAGCAGAAGAAACGTCTAGACATTTGGTCACAGAATATAAAACAGCGAAAGCTGAGTAATCTGTAATCAGTTTGATTTAAGCACGCTATCAGTTACGAGGTGAAGTTTAATTGCGAAGTACTTTCAAAGCAGTCTAATAAAGACCATTTTGTAATACAGAATATTGGAGTGTTTTATTCAACAGTTTAGCGATACGAACGTAAGCAGAAGGTTGCAAATAGGCAGAATTACACTAAATTCGTTACAATATGAATCCGGCTCGATCGGATCAGCATCTTCTGGTTCTAGGCCGACTGCTATTATATCCCCTGACATACTTTAGTAAATAATAACTTGGTAACATTAGTAATACATCATGAATTCAACTGTCAAGAGCTTTTGGGGGATCTTCTGATCAAGTTTGTATGATATATTAGAAGGGCATATGTTTTATTTCCCACTCTCAATGACAAATCAACAGAGCAGATGGAAAGAACAATGGGCTTTTAAGGATGGAAACACATTTAAAAGTGACTGCAAAACTTTTCATCAAACCCGAAACCCATTTATGTGCGCAAAGTTACTACAGTTCAACTAAATATTGGATGACACCTCTCCCATTTATGTCCAGTTTTTCGATAAAAGTTTCAACTGCAGTTGAAGTCGAGATCAGTTTACTTTAGATGCATTTTTGAATTTTACTGCTCAGCACAGTTTAAGTTTTTTAATTTTATTCAATGCCAAAAGTAACATAAGCTCGCGCTGGTCCTGTGCATCCCCTTTTGTATTGGCATTAGGTGGCACTGATATGCTGGAAAAAGAGTAGTTTCTGTAATGGCTTTCGTAGCAAGGTATTTATTTTTCTACTCATATTTTTTCAAAGTGGGTCAAATGTTTACCCTCTTCTGACCGTTGAAAATACATCCATATCGTTTCAGATAGCATCTTCTGTATTTTTTTTATTTATTCCACCATAGATTCCACCATGGTCTCATATTGTTGCCATCCTTATCTTGCAATATAATGACGTTAAACGAATTTGATTTTGCATTTTTTTTTATCTCATATTTAGACCGCAATTGGTAAAAAGCTTAAGAAGAGTAGCAAGAAAACTCGCCGTTCAGGCAAAAAGAATAAAAAGAAAAAGGAAAAAGATCTCACACCAGACCGTACAACAGAATCCCTATACGAAGAACTAGTAACCAATGGTATTATACGCAAATATCCGGAAGTACGACTCAACCAATATATAGGCGATAAAGCATTAAGCGAACGTTCTGGCACAAATCCATCAGCTGGTGATATACGTCAATTACTTATCGAATATTGCATCCTACCACTCGGCTCGGATGTTATACGCAATTCTTGTCCACTTATACGCTCCATTTTGCTCACCGGTCCACGTGGTTCTGGCAAGAAAGCATTATTACATGCCATTTGCACTGAACTGGGTGCGGTGTTGTTTGATTTAACACCCGCTAATATTGTGGGTAAATATCCAGGAAAATCTGGTCTTATAATGCTAATACATTTGGTATCGAAGGTATCGCGTTTATTACAACCAGCCGTTATATATATGGGTGATGCAGAGCGACCATTTATGAAAAAAGTACCAAAAACCGATCGTACTGATCCGAAACGTTTGAAAAAAGATTTACCACGTTTAATTAAGAATATTGCACCAGAAGATCGTGTTCTCTTTGTGGGTACATCTAATTTACCATGGGAAGCTGATCAAAAATTGTTACAACAAACTTATAATCGTTTCATTTATATACCAAGACCAGATTATGGCGCGAGATCAAGTGCTTGGAAGGCATTAGCAAAGTAAGTACAATCAATTATTTATAAATGTTTCGAATTGGATATAGCATTAAACCGTTAACACCGTTAACGAGGAAAGGCAATTCAGTTTATCGAAGGCAACAAACCTATATCCAAGAAAAAGAGGACTCTCAGAGAGATGTTTATGTTTCATTTTACTCGCTTTTTGACTGTCATTATACTCAGCTGAGCAGAGCTCACAGAGTATATTAACTTTGTTCGCATAACGGTACCCCGTAACGGCATAAACTAATCGAGATAGATATAGACTTTTATATATCAAAATGATCTGGGTGAAAAAAGAATTTAATTTAGCCATGTACGTCCGCCTGTCCGTTAACACGATAACTTGAGTAAATTTTGAGGTATCTTAATGAAATTTGGTATGTAAGTCCCTGGGCACTCATCCCAGATCGCTATTTAAAATGAACGAAATCGGACTATAACCATGCCCATCAAAAACCACCACGATATCAAAAATTTCGAAAAACCGAAAAAGTGCGCTAATTCATTACCAAAGACGGATAAAGCGATGAAACTTGGTAGGTGGGTTGACTTTATGACACAGAATAGAAAATTAGTAAAATTTTGGACAATGGGCATGGCACCGCCCACTTTTTAAAGAAGGTAATTTAAAAGTTTTGCAAGATGTAATTTGGCAGTCGTTGAAGATATCATGATGAAATTTGGCAGGAACGTTACTCCTATTACTATGTATATGTGTTCTAAATTAGCAAAATCGGATGACGAACACGCCCATTTATTTTAAGTCAAATTTTAACAAAAAATTGAGTATCTTTACAGTATGTAAGTAAATTATGGCAACATTGAACTCCAGTAATGATATGGTGTAACAAAATACAAAAATAAAAGAAAATTTCAAAATGGGCTTGGCTCCGCCCTTTTTCATTAATTTTGTATAGAATACTTTTAATGCCACAAGTCGAACAAAAATTTCCTTGTGGTAAAGGCATAGCTTCTATGGCGAAAACTCTTTTCTGTGAAAATGGGCGAAATCGGTTGAAGCCACGCCCAGTTTTTATACACAGTCGACCGTCTGTCCTTCCTCTTGGCCGTTAACACGATAACTTGAGCAAAAATCGGCATATCTTTGCTAAACTTAGTTCACGTACTTATCTGAACTCACTTTATCTCGATATTAAAAATGGGCGAAATCCGACTATGAAAATTTTGGAATCATGGCAGGAATACTGTTCGTGGTATTACATATATAAATAAATTAGCGGTACCCGACAGATGATGTTCTTGGTCACCCTGGTCCACATTTTGGTCGATATCTCGAAAACGCCTTCACATATTCAACTAAGGGCCACTCCCTTTTAAAACCCTCATTAATACCTTTAATTTGATACCCATATCGTACACACACATTATAAGGTCACCCCTGGTCCACTTTTATGGCGATATCCCGAAAAGGCGTCCACCTATAGAACTTAGGCTCACTCCCTGTTAAAATACTTATTAGCACCTTTCATTTGATACCATTTGATACATTCCAGGGTTACCCTAGGTCCATCTTCCTACGTGGTGATTTTTCCTTATTTGACAAAGGATGAAGGATAGTCGTTCCAAAAAACGTCATCCTTGGTCTACAATTTGGTCGATATTTCCCAAACGTATGTGATATGGAATTAAAAACCACTTATATACCATCTACGAAACCAATGCAGCTATAATTGTTATGTATCCATGAAAATACAATTTTGTCTCCAAAGCTCTCAGCTGAGTATGTAATGTTCGGTTACACCCGAACTTAGCCTTCCTTACTTGTTTTTATTTTAATATGTTTTCACACTGTCCTAAGATCGTTTGGTGTGATTTATTGCCTAAGTTGATTAAAACTTTTATTTTCGGACTGAAATAGGTTTCGGGAATTGTAAATCACTCGTCTGCTCTGTTAGAATTAACAAATGAATTTTTATTAAAATTAAAGTCTGCTAATAATGCTATTCCTCAAAAATATAACCAGAAATATACTTACTTACTGACTTAATTGGCGCTTAACCGTCTAAACGGTTATGGCCGTCCAAGAAGGCGCGCCAGTCGCTCCTTCTCCAACCGGCGCCAATTGGTCACACCAAGGGAGTTTAAATCGTTTTCCACCTGGTCCTTCCAACAGAGTGGGGGCCGCCCTCTACCTCTGCTTCCATAGGCGGGTTCCATAGAAACACTTTCTTGGCCGGAGCATCATCATTCATTCGCATAATATGGCCTAGCCAGCGCAGCCGCTGCGTTTTAATTCGCTGGACTATGTTGATGTCTGCGTATAGCTCGTACAGCTCACCATTAAATCTTCTTCGGTACTCGCCATCGCCAACGCGTAGAGGTCCAAAAATCTTTCGAAGAACTTTTCTCTCGAACACTCCCAAAGCCGCTTCATCTGCTGTTGTCATGGTCCATGCTTCTGCCCCATATAGCAGGACGGGTACGATAAGTGACTTGTAGAGTATGATTTTCGTTCGCCGAGAGAGGACTTTACTTTTCAATTGCCTACCTAGTCCAAAGTAGCATTTATTGGCAAGATTGATTCTTCGCTGGATTTCAGTGCTCATGTTGTTGCTAGTGTTGATGCTGGTTCCCAAATAAACGAAGTCGTTTACTATTTCGAAATTATGGCTGCCAACAGTAGCGTGGTTGCCAAGGCGCGTATGCGCTGACTCTTTGCTCGATGACAGCAGGTACTTCGTTTTGTCCTCATTCACCATCAAACCCATCTTTACCGCTTCTTTTCCAGTTTGGAGTAAGCAGAACTAACAGCGCGGGTGTTTAGGCCGATGATTTCAATGTCATCAGCATATGCCAGTAATTGCACGCTTTTATAGTATATTGTTCTAGTGCGGTTAAGTTCTGCAGCTAGTATAATTTTCTCCAGCATCAAATTAAAGAAATCGCACGATAGAGGGGCCACCCTGTCTGAAACCTCGTTTAGTCTCGAACGGCTCGGAGAGGTCCTTCCCAATTCTGACTGAGCTGATGGTGTTACTCAACGTCATTTTGCACAGCCGTATAAGTTTTGCGGGGAAACCAAAATATATTGCGTCCCGATAATATATTTTTGGGATCAGGCAGGGACTATTCCCAGGATATTTTGAAATTATTGCTGGACTGCTCGGAGATAATTTCGGGATCTTTTCAAGAACTGAGGATAATTTCGGGATTGGTGTATGTACTATCTCAAGTAGAGTTGGTCAATGCTATCGATAGTTTGTGATAGTTTTGAATAGTTTTTATTTTACGGTAACTCGGCTGGATCACTTGTCTGCGGTACCTAAGGAACTTCATTAGGAACAAAAATTATATTCGGTAGACTGATGTTACACTAAGCGTTGTTTTAAGGGTTTCCGTAAGCAATTAAAGCGAACGGACGAAGTCAAAACCGGTTAGAACACTACTGTCAGAAAAACGAGGGATACTTCAAGCCAGAGAACAGTCTACGCCTATTAGTAAAAATTCTCAGGGAGACCGATGAAATCGGACAATTTATAAAGCACCAGTATTATCCGTCGGTTTATCGACAAACTTAAATAAAGCTGATATCTCTGACGTCAGTGGTTGCTAAGTAATCATAATGCTCCTTTTTTTCTCAAACACAAACCAATAGTCAATCAGAAACTCATTGCACCATGCCTATGTCACTGCTACAGCAACAGCAACAACCATGCCTATGTAGCTGTGGATGCAAGGCCGAAACGAAATAAAGCAACGAACCACACAGAAAATTTAATAAATCAACAACAAAAACAACAAAATCAAATCTAGTCAAAAATTTTGTTTTGCCCAGATAAACAAAAAAGAAACCATGGATAGTCACCCAAAACTAGTGCCGGACTATCGATAGTTTGCCAACACTTATTTAAAGATCATTTTGGGAAAGTGTCAAGATTATTCCGGGACTATTTCGGGATTATGAAGGAGCTATTTTCAAACCGTCATGAGATAATTTTGAGAGCGACTATCTCGAGATTATTTCGGGACTATTTTGGAATCATTTGGAAAAGTTATCGCGCTGTTTTTATTATCAAATTATTATCGGCATGTTATTGGATTTTTATCGACATGTTATAGGCTTGTTATCGATAACAGTTATTATCGAAAAGTTATCGATGAATTATTTAAGATTTACCGATTTGTTATCGAAAAAATGTCGATTTGTTATCTAAAGTGCAGAGTTTTCGTGTATTTACCTTACATCACCTTAACTGGAGTTTAAACCCCTGCCTAACAGACATCTCATCCATAATAAATCGGTAATATGAACCCGATAAGAAATCGAGATTGAACGAAAATCTACCCAATATACATCAATTTTTCCAGGCTTCGGCCTTAGTGCCCAAAGATAAGCGGTAGTGGACTGGTAAACTAGTTCATATATCGATGTTGGAAGGAAAGATTGGTGGATGGCTTCTGTTAGAAACTATATGTAAGCCACAAGCCCAAGTCGTCCAATCACTGCAGATTCGAATGCGATGGATAAGATGCTATCCAATGCTACTACCGTTGGAGAATTTGGTCTGACACACAGAACTTTTGGATCCTGGAACTGTTTAGGATTATGATGTGTCACTGCTGCGATGTGCAATAGGTTAGTCACTTCAAGCTTGACTGTCATCCCAGTGGAGAAGGGACTTAGTATATTTCCGCAGTAAAGCATTCCTGTCGTAAGATACAACTAAAATACTGTAGCGAATTTTGGGAAATTCCACTTATTCCAAACCTTCTGCTAACGTCCGAATCGCTAAACTGTTGAATAAATCACTCCAATGTTCAGTATTGCAATATGGTCTTTATTTAGTCTACTTGAGAGTAGTAAAATTATACTTAAATGTCACGTACTTCACAACAGCGTGTTTAAATCAAACTGATTAGTCATTCCTCAGCTTGCGCTGCTTTTATACTCTCTGTTGCCTTGTCCGCATATTTCTCCAAAGGTCTAGACGTTTCACTTTCTGGAATATTCTGCGTGGTTACCAGCTATATACATGTGTATTTGTAGTTTATGCGTTTCTCATAGTCATATGCGTGTGTATGTGTGAGCAACTACCTCGGCTGATGACCTCAAGTGTGTGCGTGAAATATCTCTTCGTTGCCTTCTATATATGTGTGTAAATGATGATTGATGTGTTCATGTACACATTTGTGGCTCGCTTTAATGTTTTTGCTGTTGCGTGATTATTTACTAACAGCCTAGTGATGCTAAAATTCGCCATAATACATAGACTTGAAAGTTCGAAGAGCCAAAAAATCGTTCACGTATCAGTCGGGGTAGTACTTGGAGGAGAAACCACCAGATTCAAAAACGGCAAAGGAATGCTCACATCCCTAACACACCTAGATACTTTGACGAAGTATTTTTGTGGTCACAGCAACAAAAATATTATGCGAAGTTTTACCAGAACTGACCTAACTGTCTACGAGGGTTGCTTAACCCTTATATACTACCGGCGGAAGAAAACCTTCCTTCGTCGCGTTTCCATCTTATCATTATCAGTATCCCAATTCTTGTCTATATCCATTTCCCTATTTCTATCCCATCCCTATCCGTACCTTCCCATCCATATACGTATCCCTATCCTTAGCCCAACCCCTACCTAAACCAATATTTCTATACATCAGTCACATCCCATCAATGAATGAACTGCATAGCACCATTACAGCATGAAAATCCTACTTCCAAGAGCTGTGCATTTGTAAGTATGCCGACATGTACCTGATTTGTTTTAAATTATTAAGAAAAAGAAATTCAGCGCTCTCCCAAATTCTGCACTACTTACACGTACTTTTGTGCGCTCGAATGATTTTCAGCGAATACACTGGTGGCTTATCTACACTAGATTATAGTGTTATGGCAAAAATTTCCGATGGTTATACAATTGGCTCTATTGATTCCTGTTTAAAGGAGGTTTTAACATGTAAACGTAAACTACAATTGCGTACTCAGCCACTCACGCATGTAGAGCTTATAAATGCATTAAGGTAAATCCTTCTTTTCTAATATATAACTTAAATTTAGAATAAGTTTTCTTTATTTTTTAGCTCACGTGACCCAGTATATCGTGAGGAAGAAGAGGCTTTTGAATCTTGGTGGTCTAAAACGCCGCTCGGTAGACGCTACGAACGTGCGCTTGAGATGGAAGAGGAAGCGCGCGTAGAAGAGGAGGAGAAAAATGCGAAGCAAAGTGGCAATGGTAAAAAGAAGTAAAAGGGAGTTCGAAAACCATTTTTAAAAAAGTTTTAACTTATATTAGCAGAATGGCCAATATAAAATGGTATCTTATAACTTTAAACGAGCAATTTTTGTATATTTGTATAGCCGAACGATCTCGGGAACGGCTCAACCGATTTAAATGAAATTTCGCACAGAGATAATGTATCACCTTCAAAGACTTTCTACCTAGGTGTTGCCACTCAGAATGTTTCACAAGGTTGCCACTTATTCGAAATTAAAAAAAAATTCATGGGATATGCGGATATATGTATCAAACGAAAGGTATTTCTCTCCACATTACAATAGGGACATTTCTGAGTAGGGTTCCCAATTAAGGTTGCCACCTATTCGAAATTAAAAAAAATATTCATGGGATATGCGGATATATGTATCAAACGAAAGGTATTTCACTCCGCATTACAATAGGGACATTTTTGAGTAGGGTTGCCAATTAAGGTTGCCACCTATTCGAAATTAAAAAAAATGCATGAGATATGCCGATATGGGTATCACACTAAAGGTATTTCACTCCGCATTTTTGAGTACGGTTGCCATTTAGGGTTGCCACCCATTCGAAATTAAAAAACAATTGCATGAGATATGCCGATATGGGTATCAAACTAAAGATATTTTACTTCGCATTACAATAGGGACATTTTTGAGTAGGGTTGCCAATAAGGGCTGCCACCTATTCGAAATTAAAAAAAAATTGCATTAGATATACCGACATGGGTATCAAACGAAAGGTATTCACTCCGCATTACAATAGGGACATTTTTGAGTAGGGTTGCCACCTATCCGAAATTAAAAAAAAATTGCATGAGATATGCCGATATGGGTATCAAACGAAAGGTATTTCACTCCGCACTACAATAGGGGAATTTTTGAGTAGGGTTGCCACCTATTCGAAATTTTAAAAAATTGCATGATATATGCCGATATGGGTATCAAACGAAAGGTATTTCACTCCGCATTACAATAGGGACATTTTTAAATAGGGTTGCCATTAAGGGTTGGGGTAGTTAGACGAAATAGTACTCTACTTACTCATATTCTATTAAAGCTTTAAAGGAGAATATTAAAGTTTAAAATCTTCGTAAAAAAATCTTACACATGATTCGACTTAATTTTCTTAATTTTACACACGCTAATAAATTTGAAATTCAATATGAAAGCACCGTGGCAAAATATATTTAAAGGCATATTTTTGGCAAATATGAAATGAATAATTGCAATTGCTCACAGATTACTATTAGAGGGATTTCACACCATAGCAAAAGGATATCTCACCACAGTAATTTGCTACCGTTGAACACTAGGCATATGTTCAAATTTGAAAACGACATCTAACCATTTAACTACTTATCAACAGATGGCGCTTAGGGAAGTAAGTTGACATTTAATTAAAAGAACTGATAGTTGTCATTCGTGAAATTTAAAAGTTTTTGGAATGTAATAAAATTGTGAGATTTTCATAGTGTATAACTAAAAAATGTTTGAAATTAATAATTCGGTTCATGAAGATACCCGACCTAAATAACTTATTTTTCGATTTCACTAATTGTCATAACAATCCCTTATACTATAGGCTGGAATTACCCATTTCAAGTTTTTCATTCCAGTTCATTTTGCGGTTAGTCTTTGATATGTTTTTGAAATCTATTTTTAAGGACATCTAATATTGGTAAGTAAAAATATATAATATATGTACATATAAAAAATAGAGTTTGATTAATGATGACATGTAGAACAAAGTATGTTATGCCGCATACTCGAATATTGCCGAGCAAAGGTCGGTCGCCCATGTACTATGTCGTTATTTCATCAACAACACACGACAGCTAAGTGGCATACTATACTATTTAAAAAATATGGTATTATATTCGAGTTAACGTTTTCTTTTTTTCTGTGAACAGCTTGTTTATTAAGATACTTATATAAGAGAATTTTTAACTTTCATTTGAGTTTAAAAGTGAAATCCTTATTACCACTTTTACAATTGATTTCTTGAATTAATAAACTAAATGTTTCACTTTCACCTAAAGCTATATTTATGGATGACTTTAACATTGTAAAGTGCTCATTAAGGAAAGCAACTTTATCACCAAGGCACCATAGAAAACTAATATGAAATGATGGATCCTGTAAAAAGATTGTCCCTGCAATGTTTAATACTTTTTGTAAGTTTTAATAAATGCCCCTTACCTCATAGAATCGTTGTAATTTATAATCGGTCATTATTCCATTCACTTTGCTCATAAGCTGATGAATTTTGTCGAAGTGCATTTCATCAACCTTGAATGCAATAAATGTTCGTGTCCGTTCTTCGTTTGTATAAATGTGCAGATTGCGAAAACTGATGGAAAATCTGTTTAAATATAAAAATTAATGAAAGTATTTGTAAGGAAAGTGT
>JARSSU010008476.1:0-17695 GCA_029619165.1 Eurosta solidaginis
TTTGGATTAATCTTTGATTGCACTCCTCATCCATGTTTTTCGATCATCTATCGCTATTTTCGGTTTCAATCTATCTATGTCTCAGTATCCTTCTCCTACCCTTCGTTTCGCTTCTCTAAAGTTAGATCATTTCTTCCTTCATCTCGTATTGCCAGATACCAGAGGCGGTCCTTAATCCCAGTCCCAGTTCCGTCTATGCGTTCTAGTTCCCGGAAAAAAGGATCGTATATAAATAATGCAGGCAAATTAATACACCAAATGTCACAGGCAAATGAAATATGACGTTACATCGGGTGGGTATTATAATTCATGTCTTTATTTCGCCCTTCGCATGTTATTTATCATTTTTGCCATGTTGATGCTACTAAATCGAAATATTACAATGAAAACTTAAAAGCTCTCAGCACAGCTTCATTTGAATCCATAATACACACAAACATTCTAAAGGTATCCGGTCCACGTTTGGCCTATATATTAATACCCTAGTACTCAGCGATATAAAAATTAATCTGTACTAAAGCAACATCAACAGCTTTCATTGATATCCATAATATCACACACATTCTAGGTGTATCAGGGTCCACGTTTTGGCCTATATCTCGAGGACCCTACCGCACATCGATATAAAAATTACTCTGCACTAAAGCACACATAAAAGCTTCAATTTGATAACCCATAATGTAAAAACACATCCTAGATTACCCTGGTCACATTTTGGGCTTATCTCGAAACCTAGTCACCCAGTTGTATGAAAAATACCCTGTACTATAGCACCATCAACGGCTTTCATTTGATATCCATAATTGTATAAACACATTCTAGCGGTGCCCTGGTCCGTTTTGAGGCATATATCTCGAGTGACCCTAGCCTCAGGTGTATGAAAATTATCCTGTTAATCTATAGTCACATCATCAACAGCTTTCATTTGATATCCATATTGTATAAACACATTCTAGGGGTACCCGGGTCACGTTTTCGGGCTATATCTCGAGACCTAGCCGTCTCAGTTGTATGAAAATTATCCTGTACTATAGCACTCGTCACAGTCGCATCATTTGATGCCATATTCGTTATAAACACTTCTAGGGGTACCGCAGGTGGTCACGTTTTGGGCTATATCTCGAGACCTACTCCTCCCAGTTGTATGAGATATCCTGTACGTATAGCACCCATCATCAGACTTTCATCTTGGTATCCCATATTGTATAATCACATTCGACGGGTACCGGTACACGGTTTTGGGCTATAGTCTCGAGGACCCTAGCCTCCCAGTTGTATGAAAATTATCCTGTACTATAGCACTCATCAACAGCTTTCATTTGATATCCATATTGTATAAACACATTCTAGGGGTACCCGGTCCACGTTTTGGCTATATCTCGAGACCCTAGCTTCCCAGTTGTATGAAAATTATCCTGTACTATAGCCACTCATCAACAGCTTTCATTTGATATCCATATTGTATAAAAACACATTCTAGGGGTATCCGGGTCCACGTTTTGGCCTATATCTCGAGACCCTAGTCACAGTGGTATGAAAATTATCCTGTACTATAGCACTCATCACAGCTTTCATTTGATATCCATATTGTATAAACACATTCTAGGGGTACCCGGGTCCACGTTTTGATCTCAAGACCCTAGACACGTAGCGAAAAAAAAGGTAGACCGTTGGCCGATTCTCAGACCTACCCAATATGCTCAAAAATTTCATGAGAATCGGTTCACGCCGTTTCGGAGGAGTTCAGCCTCTAAAACCGTGACAGAAGAATTTTATATATTAGATAGACACTGCTCACTACGGCAAAATTACATAGGCCTCTTGCCATCGTCTCGACTTTGACAGATATGTCAATGCATGTTTGGCGCGCGCGTTTGTTTGCAGATCTGCGAACGTCAGTTGAGCATACAAGGTGAGATATTTTTTAGTAAATTATATGCTTTAAGGTCTGGGTCGAAGTCTCATCACAAGAATTAACACGCTCTAACAAGTCAACCTAATTAAAACCGCACTGCGTGTTTTTTGTAGCGCACGCAAACACCGGCGTTTTCTGCCCTAACCCAAATAAGCATGCGTTGCGACAATGTAAAGCATGTATGCAAACGTCAACCTAAATGTCACGCAGAACAAAAATTGGAATCTCGAGTTAGGTTTTACGCACAAATTCAATTTGGGTGCTCTCATACAAGTTGTATGTGCATGAGACATTTGACAGAAAATGACTCTGCGTGCGTTTTTATATTAGTGGCCTGTAACATAACCTTCACCGAATATCGATCAACAAAAAAAGCAGTCGTTAAGACTCCTAGATCTATTGAGCGTAGATTGTCTTCAGAATGAAATGCATGATTTTGGTATCTCTAGGAGATTATAGAGACATTTGAGGTTAGGCTCAAAATGTATATGTCTACAACTGAGCCATGATGAGTTGAAACACTTAAGCTATGAAGAGCTACATACAGACCTACATAGCCTGTTAGATGTAGAGACATAAAAAGCATAAAGTAAAATATGGAAATTTCCAAACTTTATTATGTTAATAAAAAATCAAACTAAAGCATTTGGTCTAAAAATAAGTAATACCTACATATCATGATATCTTTGCAAACCATTAACGCAAATTACTTAACATTACGATGACAAGTTGAAAGCTGCAAATATCCTAATAGCATCACACAGAATGATCTCACATTTAAGCGTTTAGCGTTTACAAATATTTATACCAACCATTATCGTAATAATTTAGTCGCGTGAAAAGTGATCGCACTTACTGCATCCAACTCAAATTTCAATGGGAGAACATAGAATAGTTAACAGTTGTATACCAATGAAAAACAACACAATAGCAACAACCGTAGAAAATTATTCAATTTGTAGATTCAACAGTTTCGAACGCTTGTAAAACAACAAGCAGAGTAGGTACACCTCTCCCTACGCTCCCAACCAGCTAATGAGTAACGAAACAGGAACAAACGACCAGCGACCATATAATATCATTCGAAATTTATTGCCTTATCATAGTTTCCAATTATTGGAACCAGTTCATTTTAACCAATACTAGCGGACATCGCAAGGCATCACCAGCGAACAGAGAGAATGCTGCAAATTACAAGGCAGCTTAAATCGAATATAGCAACGGCAAGGCAAACAATGTAAGGATAAATATTCTCGGGTGAATATAAACATTTTATACCTCGTGATGAGTAGATAGTGTATTTAAAGTGATGTGCAAGCTTATTTTAAATATGTATTTTGGTAGTTCGTGACTGATCTTTGTCCGGTTTGAATCGAATCCGCTCAGGTGCTAGGTGCCGACTGTGTTAGGAACGTACAATGCTTTTAAGGCTGGACAGATGGAAATAATGTAGGACGTTGCATGAGTTCCTTATGTTGCCATAGTAAATATTCCATAAAGATACCAGATGGCAATACTCTAGCATAACTCCAAGACGAAGTACAAGTTGGGCGATGGTGAAATCCGGGAAACCGGTTTAACTCCAGAACTCAAGAATCACTACGCAATCGACAACTCTGCTGAGATGAATGTAGACTGTCACAAATGCAATACCGGAAAGTGTCCATAACCGCCACAATAGCTTTTAACACTTGTACCTATCTGAATAGTGGATCACTGTTCTAACTATATAAAGCCCACCGAAGGAGATAACCTTTCTATATGCAATCACTGTCTTTGAAATACTTTTACTGAAAAAACATACGTCAATGGCGTAAAAAGCCTGAAAGTACATAGAAACTTAGCTGTATCTTCCACAATTCATTGGTTGGAGTACTAATGCTGCGACAGATACGCTGAATATGACTCGAAGTTTGGACTCACCTACAGCCAATAACGTTTATCAGTACACTTGTTTTCTCAAAACTCAAAGAGGGAAGGAAGTAAGTGGTCAAGTCTATATCAGTGCTACTACAATGTGTCGGCTTGCCTAAGCTGGCTTCCTAATCTAGCGCGACGCATTCACGTTAACTAACTTAACGTATGTTAAACAGATCTCAAATGGATCAAAGGTACCCGATGGCTCGCAATACGCCAGATATATGTTTAGAGATGAGATTAAGACTCCGTGGTTCTGTGGTAGTTGATTCCCTAGCTGAGACATTGTTCTTATCTCCAAGGCAGAGGCAACGAATAAGAAAAAGACTTTAACAGTATTTGCTTCTTCAGCTCTGATATTTTCCCCATTTTAAAAAGTTCAATGTGCGCTGCTCTGAACTTTCTTTTTCCGAGAATATACCGTGATTTTTGTTTCTCTTTTTGAAGAGTTTACGGGTTGTTATGAAAATTGTTTTGATTATGTAGCAAAAAGTTTTAGGATGTTGTCACCAAAAGTTATCGATTTTTTTATCAAACATGTATTAATCATGTATCGAAAAGTAACCGATGTGTTACCAAAAAGTTATCTACAAGTTATCGATTTGTGGATGAAAAAATTATCGATTAACTTTTGAAAAGTTATTGATAAATTGTCAAAAAATTTATCGATTTGTTACCGAAAAGTTACCGATTATTATTGAAAAGTAGTGGATTAGTTATTGAAAAGTTATCCATTATTTATCGAAAAGTTATCCATTATTTATGGGAAAAGTTATCAAATACGTATCGATTTGTTGGAAAAAGTTATCGATTTTTTATAGCAGTGCTACCAATTTTTATCAGCGTTTTATCGATGGGTTGTCGAAGAGTTGTCGATTTTTCATAGACAATTTTAGAGTGATTATTTTAAAGATATCGATATTATATCGAAAGTTATCGCTTTCGTAATAAGAGTGTAACCAATTCGTAATCGGCATTTTATCGATTTTTTACCGCCCACCTATCGATAGTTATGAAATAGCTACCGATAAAACTTCAATAAAAAACAGAGAAAACAGGTGTACCTGTCAATAGCAAGCCCATATGAAACCAAAAAAATCGGATGACTCGGGGGAAAACAAGCCGGTAACAAACCGATAATTCCACCGTAATAATACTGTATCTATAAGCCGATAATAAAACAATAACGTGTCTGTATCGATTTTTACCGATAACAAGCCGAGAAGCTCTTCTAAATGACAGATTAACGCTCCAATCTTTAGAGAAATATGTGGCTTAGTGAAAATATATTAGTTTAGCCGAACGCTTCGTGTCAATGGCTTGCCATAAAAAGGGAAAGTGGCGAATACTAGCAAAACGTGGTGTTAGTCTGGCGGCAACAAACCTGATCTGAGGTATCTATAGTAGTTCAAGCACAAGTCCCTTCTGTAGTCTGTTCCGGCCAATAGATTTAGCTGACAGCTGACAAGCAATGGTTCTGTCCGAGGACTAAACACGTTTCAACATAATAAATATATTATATAGGTCCGAGTTCGGGTATTCATAGGTCACTTCAGCTCTTTCTGATGTACATATATATTTCGTCTTCTGTTATAAACCGCCAATGGCCGTTGAATTCTACAATTGTAGCTGTCAGCTCACAACGGGGTATAGAAATTTAGAAAAACAAAATCGAATGCACCTGCTACGCTTGCAATCGAGCCGATAGCTGTTGTGTTCAAGTGATTGTACCTACAAGGGAAGACCATTTTGACCAGCATCTCTATGTAGCAACAAGTGCATGAAGGATGCTTGCAATTGAGACTGAGGAAACTTGAAAATATGGCAATGAAGGAAATTTATATGTAAACGACCAGTAAGATCAAATTAAGCATCACCATCGATGAGCTGGTAGTTATTTGCGAGTCTTTTGATGGTGTCTTCCGTATCAGAAGGCAAACTTTAAATTATGTCAATAATTTATCCACTTCAACGGCAAATAACAACAACATTAACGAATACGAATGAGTAGGTACATACCTACAATGAAAACTAAAAAACAGCTTGTACAGCAACTACACAAACAATACAATATCATAGTGCTGTTCGAGATGATGAGCTGCACTGCCACACACACAGGCACCGCGCTGCAACCAACACCACCGAAGCAAGAAAAATAAGTTTGCGACGTCTAAAGTTGTAGTTGCTGCTAATAGTAAATCGAGCCAGAAAGACTTTTGGTTGCAGTTAATGGTGCAGAGTAAACCAGCAACAACAACAACAAGTAAAAATGGCATTCACAACTCTTAAGAAACAATCAGTCAGTCAGTCGGTTGGCAACTTGTGTAATGTGGCGTGTAGCAAATGGTGCAAAATGCAGTGCAGCAAAGAAATATTGAAACGAAAATGCAATGAAGTTTAGAAAGTTTGGTAAAGGGTGCTCTTTTTAGGCATTTAAATTTTTTACTACAAACTTTATATGCATAAGTGATGCAAGCTTCGCTGAGTTGTAATCAATTGTGTGCAGTCTTGACTAGATTTGACTTTTAAGGTCAATGGTTATGAATCTGAAATATGTTGTGTTTGTATTTGAAACTCTGCTGGCATTGTACATCTCATATCTAATCACGTTACGACTTGTCGAAAGTTTGCCGTTGACGCCAGCAGAAGGGTCAAAAAATTGCGCACAGATTCAGGGGATATGGAGGTTAGGTTAGGTTGAACTGGCCGCTCCATGAGGACCACACATAGGCTGAGTGCGTCCGTAGTGTTACCAGAAGTTTGTTTTAACGACAAAACTGAAAAACCCTATCAAAAACCAGGACCTATATTTTAAAATAACCCCTCTTGAAAATACTAGCAACTTCCTAGGACTTGAGCCACTTGCTGCTTCTAGATCTGACAGCTGTATCACTTCTAATAGCTGGAGTCTTAGCCTGGCAAGCGCAGAGCACGAGCACAGAACGTATGGAACAAATTTGCATTTTTTAATTATTTTATTTCTGTGCATCGGTGAATTTTACTCATTACGCACCTTACTTTGGTGTCATTGAAGAGAAAGGATGTTTCGACCGTGGTATACAGAAACTACCTTCATATACGTGGGGCTGCTTTAGAAGCTGAAATCTTGCTTACAGGCTTTCTGGACCTATTCTTGACTAAAATCTATTTACAGCTTGTAGCCGCTGGTAAGTAAAGTTTAAACTTGTCTGCCTTAAGATTATTTGCTTTGAAACCGCTTTCGCAAGAACAAACCTAGACGAAGTTCGGTGAAATCTTAGTAATTCATCTAGGACTTGAATTCTGATATTTCGAAAGCACTTGACTTTGCATTCGAAGACTTCCTTTTTTAAGGTAGGTTGGGTTAAGTTGAACTGGTCGGTCAATATAGACTTCGCACAGACTGAATGTATTCATAGAGTTGCCAGAGTCTGTATGACGAACAAATGGGAACCCCTTTTAGGTTACAGGACTTATTTTTTCAAATAACTCAGTCCTCTTGGAAAAAACTAAAAGTTGTCTAGGACCTAGCTTAATTGATGCTAGAGATCTATAAATTCTATCGTCCGTATTACCTGGAGCATTGGCCACACGTGCGTACAGCACGAACACAGAACGTGCTCAACCATTTTTTCCTATAGTCCGGATTTTCGACATCTGCTACTCATTTTTCGTCGAGAGCTGCGACCGTCTTGGCCAACTCATCGGGCTTTTATTTACCTTCAATCCCTTTATGAGAAATAACCTGGCATAGTTGTACGGTTCGGTTTTAAAGTGATTACCCTTTCGTATACGCAATGAGAGCAATTGTGCTTAGGGATGTAGACCCTGTTATAATGTCTGCTTGTATTCCCTGACACTTCTTGTTGAAATGCTCTGTGGGATTTGTTTTTTAAGGTATGATTTGAAGTAATTGATTTCCCATTACCTTGCATCAAACAGGGAATTTGCCAAGTAAGACAAAACAAAACAACTCATATACGAGTACAGAGACACTGTTCAGGACAGTTTGAAATAGTGCCGAAAATTTCTGTTTATTTTGGTAGCAACGGGGCATGATCATGAGCATTCAAAAAAAAATCCAGATGGAATTCCCATATGGTGTACTTGGAATATGCCGGAGCTACACCAAAATATACAAAATATTACGACACAGAATCAGAAAGCTTTTGTTGCTCGCCTGCGCCCAAAAGCAAATCTATACCCTCTCGGACTTTCTTTCTCATTAAAGAACACCCCAAGTTTGTATGATGTAAATGTAGCTCAGGATGGTTTAATCCATCATCATACATAGAGCTTCATAAATTCATATACGATATCATAAACTCTAAAAGTACTGCGTTTTAACCGACCCATATCCGGTAGCACCACAAGCCAACACTTTGAACTACACACCTCGCCAAAGAACACCCATTACATATCAACGAGTCAGTGAGTGAGAGTAGTAATACGAAACAGCAGCAGGCGTCAACTGCCGAAGCGTTGAAGCGACCAACTACACGTTCGAGTGCCATACACTGCCAAAGTCACTTGTTGTTGGTAATTTGATGATGTTTTTTTTTGTACTAGACACTTGTTTTGCTATGTTGTTGTCGATACACTTAATGCAACTTTTTAAGTTTCTTTTGTGGTTGCTCCCTTTTGTTGGTGCAAATTGTGCTATAAGACTTTGCGCTGCTGTTGCTCTTGTGTTGTCTTTCGAAGCAGCAACAAAAAGAGTGTTGAACTGTGGCAACAGATTTGTGCACTTTCTGTGTAAAGTTTCTAGCATATTGCAACAACTCAAATGCACTCACAATTTACATGTGTACGTACCTTCATACATAGAAAAAAAAATTTAGCTTTATTTTGCGAAGCCGATTAGAGCTTAGCTCCTTTGCTGTGTGTCTCGTTGTAAGAAAAGTGCTCGCTCATAGATTTGAAATTTTTCATAGCATAAATTATGCACCACTTTTGATAGGAGATGTGTACTAACTACAACAAAAATAAAGCAACAAATTAAACCAGATGTGTGCTAAAATAACAACAAAACACTGAGGTGCTGCTTCTTTTTCTATAAAAGCCTTATTCTTATATGTGGTTATTGCTAAAGCAATAATTATGACAGGCTACACATAATGAACTCGAACCATGAAACTAATCCAGTTTTTAAGTTTGTGCTAGGCCTTTCACATTCTGACGCAGTAGAACCCAAGAGTTCGAACTAGTTTTTGTCCATTAATTGGATATAATGGCCGATGCTGCAATGAAATATATATTCTTGCGAGAGTAGCTGTTAAGCATAGATCCACATTAATAGTTATGAAAGGATTTCTGCTAAATTTAAACTTCAGAGCATAAGTTAAGTGCTTGATGACAACGGCCTCTGGGAAAAGATAATAATACTTACTTACTAACCTAATTGGCGCTTAACCGTTTAAATGGTTATGACCGTGCAACAAAGCGCGCCAGTCGCTTCTTCTCTCTGCCAACCGGCGCCAATTGGTCACACCAAGGGATTTTAAATCGTTTTCCACCTGGTCGTTCCAGCGGAGTGGGGCCGCCTTCTACCTCTGTTTCCATATGCTGGTTCCGATAGAAACACTTTCTTGACCGGAGTGTCATATTTCATTCGCATAACATGGCATAGCGCAGCCGCTGCGTTTTAATTCGCTGGACTATGTTGACGTCTGCATAGAGCTCGTACAGCTCATCGTTAAATCTTCTTCGGTACTCGCCATCGCCAATGCGTAGAGGTCCATAAACCTTTCGAAGAACTTTTTTCTCGAACACTCCCAGAGCTGCTTCATCTTACGTTGTCATATTCCATGCTTCTGCACCATATAGCAGGACGGGTACGGTAAGTGACTTGTAGAGTATGATTTTCGTTCGCCGAGAGAGGACTTTACTTTTCAGTTGCCTACCTAGTCCAAAGTAGTATTTTTAGGCAAGAGTGAAACTTCGCTGGATTTCAGAGCTGATGTTGTTGTTAGTGTTGATGCTGGTTCCCAAATAAACGAAGTCTTTTACTATTTCGAAATTATGGCTGCCAATAGTAGCGTGGTTGCCAAGGCACATATGCGCTGCCTCTTTGCTCGATGACAGCATGTACTTCGTTTTGTCCTAATTCCCCATCAGACCAATTACCGCTTCTTTTTGCAGTTTTGAGTAAGCAGGACTAACGGCGGGGGTGCTTAGGCCGATGATATCAATGTCATCAGCATATGCCGGTAATTGCACGTTCTTACAGAATATTGTTCCAGAGCGGTTGAGCACTGCAGATAGTATAATTTTCACCAGCATCAAATTAAAGAAATCGCACGATAGGGGGTCACCCTGCCTGAAACCTGTTGTGTTGCTCAACGTCATTTTGCGGAGCCGTATATGTTTTGCGGGGAAACCAAATTCAGACATAGTGGCATATAGGCAGCTCTTTTTCGTGCTATCAAAGGTGGCTTTAAACTCGACGAAGAGTTAATAATAGTAGTTGCTTATTAAAAATTACTTTATTAGAGCTATTCTCTTCCCAAGTCGAGACTGCTTACGATTAATGCCAGTATATACAAGGGCCGGACGCTTCGAACAAGCTACTGTTGAAGCACAGTCGTTCAAGAAAAATAAAAGGCATCTGAAGGCCGCTTTTACTAACAGCAAGAAACGTAAATGGGAGAAGCTTCGAGAAGATGTCAGCAGGGATCCTTAAGGCATGGGTTATAAAAAAGAACTAAAATATATATGAGCCAGCATGCCCACACTGGAGTTAAATACAGCTGAAATTGATAAAATAGTGGATGCCACAAAAGCACACTTGAAGAACCTCTGCCATTTACCTCAGCAGATTTAGAACTTTTAGTAGAAAGTTTGATAAATAATAAGGCCCCGGAGCCAGATGGCATTTCAGCAGAAGCCATTAAATAAATAGCAAAAAATGCGCCAGAGGCTATACGGGATATGTAAAACGCATGCCTAAAGGAACATGTAAAACCAGCAGCTTGTATTAATTAGGAAAAGCAAAAGGGACCCGAGCACGTCATCAGCAACCGGCCGTTATGCATGCTCGATAGAGCCGAAACATTTTTGAAAGGTTCCTAAAACCACGTATCGCAGACATTGTAGAACAAGCAGGAGGACTATCACGTAGACAGCATGGCTCCAGGACAGGAAAACGCACAGAAATAGCACAGCAAGATAATGTTAAATACAAGCGAGTTGTCCTCCTTGCAACGTTAGACGTAAGAAACGCTTTCAACAGCACGAGACGGGCAGACATGCTGGCGGCTTTATACAGCGATTCTAAATATCATGCTACCTACAGCACGTCATCAGAAGCTATCACAGTGATCGCATCCTTACATATATATCAAACATAAGTGTGAGTTCAAGTACCATGAAAGTCACATACGGAGCAGCACACAGATCAATTCTAGGTCCTGACCTGTAAAACGTCAGTTACGATGAAATTTTCAATCTTTCTTCCGTTGCTTCATTCTTATATGGATACGCAGTCACAACAGCCCGAAACAGAAGAAGCACCGTATACAGCTCAACCTTGTTATGATACGTACAAATGAGTGGCTAGACTCAAGCGGACTCCAGTTGGCAGCAAAAAACCAGAGTTTATACTCCTAGCAAAACGTATATTCCGCTCGAAGTTAGCTTTGAAACTTTTTGCGGGAATATACATCAGCGAAGGCAGTGTTTTAAGTGTAAGGTTAGACTCCCGACTAATATATTGAGCGCAAACTCAACGTGCGATGAGAAGGCATCCAACATGTATCGTTGCTAAGCAGAGGGAACAGGGCAGAAACGTTAAGGGTTTGCCAGAAGAACGAAGCAAAATTGAAGAACGAGTCAAATGGACAGAGCAAGAAATAACACATGTTGGAGCATTGAGCACCAGAGGCCTTGGCGAGGTAAATTACTACGTTACCCAAATGTTCTCCGGGCATGGGTGCTTCACTGTCGTTAACGGTAACTTCGTAGAAAACCTACTCAAAGTAAAAAAGCATTAAAAAACTAGAAATGTGAAACGCCACCCTGAAGTTATGGGGAAAGCGATCACAGACACGTGGTTGCTTCGACGGTGCGTTAGGCAATTATGGTTCGTTAGGCATTCTCCATGCTAACTCACAAATACAAAAAAAACCAAACAATAAAATCACTAGATAGTTGCTGAAGAACTTACAATTTTAAAATTATTACAAGGCCGTTGGCCTAAACAGTATACAGCAAAAATAGGAGTAGCAATTTTTTTTAAAATTTCGTCAATTATTATTAAGTATTATAATTTATTTTCGATCTAAAGAAAATATATCTACGAACTTCGAACTGAAGCAACAATTTCAAAAATATTTCGAAAAAATTCGACAATTTTTCGAATCTTCGAACTTTTTATTTTGGAGTTTTCTGAACTACTGAACCATTTTTAAGCTTAATCAATCTCAAAAACATTTTTGAAAAAGTTCGAGGAACATTTTCGAGTATGCAGTTTTGAAACCCAATCTCAAAATTTTCGAAAAATTTTAAACTTCCCTTTTTCTGATTTTTTTGTCTAGTATGCAGTATTTAGCCCAATAGATCTGAAAAACATTTGGAAAAAATTCGAAAAAATTTTCGAAAACTTGAAACCAAACTAATTATTTAGTGTTTTCTGATTTTTTTAGTATTCAGTTTTTAGCCCAATGGATCTCAAAACATTTTCGAAAAAATTCGAAAAATTTTCGAAATTTTCTAACTTTTTAGTTAGTTTTCTGATTTTTTTATAATATGCAGTTTTTAACCCAATAGATCTCAAGAAAATTTTAGAAAATTTCAAATTTTTTATTTAATTTTCTTATTTTTTTCTAGTATGCAGGTTTGCGCGCAGTAAATCTTAAAAACATTTTTGACAAAATTCAAAAATTTCAAACTTTTTATTTAAAGTTATTTGAATTTTTTATTTTTATTTTATGAGTATGTAGCGTTGTAGCGTTTCTTCAGATAAGTGCGCATATTTTTGTATTTTACATGGAAGGAAATCTGATATACCCTTCGATCCATGACTTGTGCTTTGTTAGACTAGAATTGGGCTACAAAACTGCATACTAGAAAACTCTAAATAAAGAGTTTGACACTTTCGAAAAATTTCTCGATTTTTTTTCGAAATTTTCTCGAAAATGTTTTTCGATGTACAAAACTGTACACTACACTAAATAAAAGATTCGAAATTTTCGAAAAGGTAAAATCGAATTTTGAAATTTTTTCGAACAGGTTTTTGAGATTCCTTTGTATGGTTTTTTACAAAATTCATAGAACAATTGAAAATCAACAATGAAGTATCAAATCAAAGAATTTAGTTAGATTAGAAGTTGATCAAAATTGTAAGTGCTATTTTTATGCTCGCCGCTGTACATCATTAAGAATACAAAGTGGACAGGTACTTCAATGCTGAACTCAAATTTATAGACCATTTCGAATTTTTCAAAAGCCAATTAGATTTTATTGCCTAATTTTATAAGTATTTTATTGCTCACACAACAAAAAATCAATCGATAGACTACGTTAATTAACCATTAAACTGGAAACTACTTTCGAAATCTCCACTTAAAACATATTCATATATGAGTACATGTATGTATATGTTTAAAGGGTAAACAGCTGTTACGCATTTCAAAAGATAATCCAAATAACAGTTAATCAGAATATAAACACTATTCTAATGTTCAGTTCCAAGTCTCCGAAATGCAAAACAAACTTTCTTCAAACACATTCCCTGCCTTTCTCTCCACGTGAAATAATTTATTGCATTTTCATTATGCTTTCGAGTTCATTCCACATTTTTTTCGAAAGCCCAAGTATCTATGAATGCACATAATTAAGCTCCAAATACAACAATGAAAATATCAAACTGCACCAAAATGCAACCGACGAAGGAACGAAAAAATTTGCATATCTAAAGAATTCGTTTAACAACCGCGACAACATTTCTAAATGGTCGCCAACAACAATGCTAAAACTTATACAAAAAAAATAAATAAAAGCGAACAACATCGTTGACAACATTTTTAAGAGCGCTGATGGTTACTTTTTTATTTAGAAAGATTTTCGAACTCTTGGGAGTAGCACGAGCGGCATTGAACATCTTCAATAATGAAGGAAGGTAGTTGGGTACGAAATAAACACTGCATGAAAAAGATGAAGAGCAAATTGTTGAAGACATTGAACTGGGAGCGAGGTGTGCCAGCGAATGGAATTGTTTAGATTATATTTTATCGGCATTGACGGTGAAATGTGATGTCGCATTGAGGAAATAATATAACTTACTAGAGCACACTAGGAAAGGCATCTTTGTAAGGCGCACATACTGGCGTTTATATGCAGCATTTAGAGTTGCCATGCGTAAAAATATCCGAATTCCCAAAGTGATAAATCTAAAGAAGACAAGACATCAGTTTATTCTCAGCGAGTATCTCAAAATACACTTATGGTGCGAGTTTTACTGATCCATTCTACATATACTGCTACTGTTAAGCAACTTGCTTAGTAAATACATTCAGTCACTCCTCGAAATGTTTGATGCCATTCAAACGTTCAGGGACAATATTGAACTTATTAAAGACGATCTGAGGGAGCTTACGGGTAACCGGATTGTAACGGGAGACTTAACGCAAGAGCCGTTGAATGGGGAGTACCATAGAAGTTTGGTCCTCGGGATAGCAGCCAAGCTCGGTCTGACGGTACTCAACAATGAAACGACCCCCAACATACCGAAGGCGTGACTTTGTATTCTCGTTCCCCAATACAACATTGGTTTCAGTAAGACTGATGGCAACCGCTGCTAGTCCTAGAAGACCACATTGGCAGCGATCACAATTACAACATTTTCCACCTTAACGACCCCGGTCAGAGGTTTAGTCCGAATGCTTGCCAATATTTCTAGGACATGGAGCGGAACGTGGAAGGGAAAGAAGGAGGTATAATGGCGGAACGTCGAGGTCGCAGAACTGCGGAAAAGTATGCCACTGGACGGGAAGGCTGATGCCATCGAAAAGTCAGGAACGTAAAAAGAGTGAAGAAAGCACCCGGCAGCTGCCATCAAGCAATTTAGATGCTCGAAAGGACTTTGTGAGGATATAGAATAGTACTGAAAAAAATTCGCCACTTTAAACCAATTATGTACGGGAAAACATTAGACACATTGTGGACGTTCTCAACCACCAGAAAGGATCGAAACATGAACCCATTCCACGAAGGGGAGCTCAAAACGACCCTGTGGAGCAGATAACCTTAAAATTCTAGATCCTCCTAAAACAACGACCCAGAAGAGGATGGGCGAAAACTATCACATCGACAGCATCGCTTCCGGCGATATCACTCTACAATATCTGCCATTGTGGAAGTGAGTTAAGAAAGCGAAACTTCGTCCCACCTAGCAAGCCCTAGTTTGCTATCTAGAACGACGTGGAAGCTATCATAACAGCGCAAAACTGCGCTGCTGGCACAGGTAAAACTAAAGAAGGTGATGAGCAATGTAAACAGTAGATACCAAACACGGCCTTCGCTTGGCTATAGCAAAAAAGGATATCGTCATCCTTACGAAAAGCGTATCCACACTATCATTAACAGACATTTCAGCGAAACATCTGAGGGTGAAGCTAGACAGTAAGCTCACCTTCTCGGAGCACATCCGTGGAACCTGCGATTCTATTCTCTTATACGGTTCGGAAATCTGGGGGGACGCAGTGAAATATTGGAATAAACGAATCACCCACACTCCAATCTAACGCAGAGGGGCGCTGAGAATAGTTTCGACCTCGTGCACGGTCTCGCCTGAAGCTGTCCTGATCTTTGCGGAACCATGCCGATATAAGTGTCAAATAAAGGTATTTTTCTTGTGTCACGACACAAGTACTTTTAGGTAGGGTTACCAATATGTATTGCCACCTAACCTTATTAATTCCTTCATACTTATATAAATTTTTTTCGGAAACGGCTCTACCGAGAATTTCTGTTAAATTACTTAGCTGCGGGTAAAAGCTAGAATATTTCTATAACATCGCAAAATCCACAAACAAATGATCATTTCATAAGAACTTAAGTGCATATTTAGCATAAAATAGGCAACACTGGCGTGCTTATGTACATATTTATTTATGTATTCGTTACTGATATGATCTTTTCTGCAAGCATTTTCCGTTAGCAGCCACTTGGTGGCTTTCATCTTAGTCTTACATAGGTGTAGAGATGCTTATAATGACGCTTTTGTTGTTGTTGTTATTTTATATCTGCTGTTTTCACCTTTGTTATTGAAGTTTTGTTAAGTCGATAGGTAGCTTTTTATTTAATTTTGTTTTTTAATTTCTTTTTTGTGGTTTTTTTCCTACGTTCCACTTGGCTGATAAGTAATCTTGTTGGTTGTCTGACTGAATTGTTCTGGACTAGTAGCCTTGGCCACTCAACTACAATGCATCCAGACTTAATCACGTACATACATACATGCTTACTACGAGTACGTACTACTAACTCATCTCAAGTTACCATATACTAAAGCTCCAGTTACCCACGAACGTACGTACAAAAAACGTGTCAGCTGACACGACCTATCTTATGAATGTGCAATGTAAACGAAAACTCACCGACGTTCAACGTACGTACATACGTAGCCCGGAACGTAGAAAACTCAAAAATTTGATTTTTTCCGTAAGAACGTGTCAGCTGATCCCTCTCTCACTAGACAGAGTTGCCTAGTAAACTTTTGTGCGCTAATTTTTGACCGTTGCAGTTTTATGCAAAAACACCTAATTATGGTTTGAAAAATGTGAAATAATTTCAAATAATTATGTAAAAGTGCAGATTATAAATATGTAATCTTTACTACATCAAAAATTAAAATAGAAGAAGTTGATATTTCCATAAGCATGCATTCAAACAGGTCAATGGCAACATTTTTTTCGTTGCCACTACGGGCATAAATTTCGCTCAATGTATGTACGTACGGCATACGTATACGTACGTTACATACGTCAAAGGGTAACTGCGGCTTAACTAAATGTAACCGTTGCTTATAGCTTCTGCTATTGTCTCTTGTGCATCTCCTTTGTTTTGTGCCCACTTTATAGTAGGGACTTCTTGTTGTTGCCACTCCTGTTCATAGTAGATATCTTTGTTGCTATCGCTGGCATTGTTGTTGTTGTTACTTATGTTGTTATTTTATGGCAGCTGCTATTGCACGTGTGCGACTTAATTGAGCAGTTTATAGTTACTGCCTGATTTTCCTCTTATTTCCTTTTTCATTGTTTTTGTTTTTTTTGTTTATGAAATATTTAGTTCCAGCGCTCTTTTATCTTTCATTAGTTTGTGTTTTTCGTGGTTTTAGGTTTCTGCTTGTTCTCACCTCAGATTCTGTCATTTGTTCATATATAGTTACTACAGCTATGCATATTCATGTTATAATCGGTTTATTCGTTACTTGTGTTATGATGGCACTTTGTTAGTTTGTGATCGATTTCTATAATCAAAATCATCATTATTGTTCTCGCTCTTTTGTTCGGCATCAAACAAAAAGAAGTAGCAAAAAAAATTAAGTGGCAACATTATCGCTAGATAATAATGTGTTGTTAGAGAAGCGCATTAAAATCTGGCTTGGTTACATCTTAGTTAATAGTACGTTAAGAGTTCAAAGTCCCAAAGTTAGCTCATGGTTTTAAAAAGATTGAAAATTTATGTTTGCGCGAACAAGTGTTTACTGTTATGTGATGATAGCTGAGATGATGGAAATTTTTGAATATTTCCAGGTACTTAGTAACTTTCATTTAATTTGATCGATTGAAAACGTTGCTTGTCTAAGAGCTTTCTCAGTTTATGAGAAATAATTTTTCAAAAATCGAAATGGATAATATTACATAAATAAAAAATTCTTTGAGACAT
>JARSSU010008477.1:0-10257 GCA_029619165.1 Eurosta solidaginis
ATTAGACTCCAATTCCTGGGCCTTTGCCAAAAAATTATCCTAATTTATATTGTTAACACGTAGTGTTTTATTGGGCGGTTGCATGGTCTGCTGCGTGCTTCCATGTAGCCTTCTTTCTATATTACCACTTTGATTGTTATTATTTTGGTAATTATAAGCAGGTTTTAGCTGCGGCCGATTTTGTACCCTGATGCTGGAATCAACATCCATTGTGGTCGGTCCTGGTTGCACTCTTTCAATTCTTTGGTTAAAACTTCTTTGAGGCTGTTCTTGTGCAAACCTCAGATTATTATTGAAGTTTCTTCTATGGCTATAGTTATTTTGCCCATTATTTGCTGAAGGCGAAAAATGGGTTGGCCTACCGAAATGTAAAGCAAAATTTGCTCGCATATTATTAGACTCCAATTCCTGGGCCTTTGCCAAAGCGTTCGGCAAATCACTTGGCGACAATGAAAACAGGATATTTGATAAATTTCCGTTCAGTCCGGTTATAAATATGCGTAAAGCATCTCGCCTATTCTTGGCATTAAGTTCCTTAGTCACTGAACTGTCAGTACCATAGGTCATGATCGTTTTATTTATTAACAACGTTAATATCTAGTTAACTTTGTTGTAATAATCAATTATTGAATTAGAGCCCTGTCTCAAAGTGCTCATCTCTTGTTCAATGATGTGAGCTGACCTCTTGTCGGCGTATGCAAAATATAATCGTGCCAAAATGGCATCAAAATTAAGCACTGTCCCATGATTTGATAACAAATCATTGGCTTCCTGGGTGATCTTATTTCTCAATATCGTGCAGCAAAATACCTACGGCTGCTTCTAACGTATAAACTCATCGTGTTATTAGCGGATTCCCTCCAACTAACATATTTGCTTTGCTTTCCCGTGAATTCGGGCAACGACTTTGTTATCTCTAAAGACTCCTCGCATTTTATTTGCTGGTTAGTAATCTCAGGATTGTACTCCGCAATGGTAGCTGCCTGAGTCAATCCCTCGATTTGCCTGCGCAACTCCGCTACCTCTAATTTCAAAGAAGCGTTAGTCGCGGCTATTAACCCAGCCACTAGGGCTTCACTTTCACTTTCTAATGACATATTTCTAAATACTTTTATTAATGAATCCACACTTAAATATTTTTAGCAATTGTTTTTAAATACCGTAAGTACAAGAATGAATTCTTAGTAACTAAACATAGCATAAAAATTAATCTTACTTTACTACCGTAGTGTTGCCCTCACTGGTCCCGTAACATCATAATTATATACAGCTTCCTTCTTTTCCTCTGCTCTTTTTTGAACTGCTCTTCTCCTCTCATTTACTTCTTCTTCTTATTTAACGTTATGGTTCTATATTTGTTTTGTTGTTGTTGTGATACGAGTAGTTTAAGAATTAGGTGTTTAAATTTGTTTTTGTTTTTACACACTTTATTAAATTTATTTCTCCGTAAACTTATTTTGCTGTTAGCTGCTCACTTGCATTTTTCTTTGTTTTTTGCTCTCTCTAACTACATTCTCTAAATAATGTATGTGTTTTCGATTTTTTCTTTTCACACAACTTCACATTAAATAATTTAAGTAATCGAACAGCGATTCAACAGGTGATTGAGGCTGTTTACTATTGAGAACGTTTTTGTTTTCAAACCACTAGTATGAATTCACGATGTTAGTTAAAGTTTTGAAAAAAATTTTGTTGTTTTACATTTGTGTTCTTTTTGTTCTTTCTCCTCCCGTGACGATACTTATTTAAAAAAAATTTTTTTTGCTTTACTTTTGTGTTTTTTTTTGTTCTTTCTCGTGCCGTGACGATACTTATTTTTTGTAACGCGTGCCTCACACGCGTCTTTTTAAAAGATAATAAAAATTTTGTATGGTTAGTTACAGAAACTCAGAAACCAAATTGCTTTTATTTTCCACAATTGCTCTTATTTATAATTTAATCTAATATTTACAATATAAGCATTGCATCGGCTTTGCTAATGGAAACCGATGTGTGAGAAATGAGTATTTATTTAATGAAATGCCAGTGGCTTAAGAAATATAATAGTTGTTTATACACATTTAATGAAATGCCAGTGGCTTGAGAAACATAATATTTGTTTAATTTGTTTATAATTATTTAATGAGAAGCCAGTGGCTTGAGAAATGGAATATTTGTTTATAACTGCCATAAGGGCACTGTGGGAAGTGCACTGTTAACTTGCATGGGTTCTATTGTTATTAGATTGGGTCGAGTTTTGATTCACGATTCGTGGTATAAAATTCGAAAATTGGGGGTTTCGCCTTGCCTGGTCTATAGGTACTTAATCTTCCTACTACCTCATATCTGCTGATAAAAATCTATTCATATCTTCCCAAAGTGGGAGTTCTTTTCGGGAGCTGAGGGAATGTTCCCATAGTGAAAGGCATTCAGTTGGCAGCATGGATGAGGATTGGGTCCGAGTCCGATGTCGGGATTCCTTGGGTGTTAAGGGTTGGCATACAATTGTTGATCATGACCTGCATCTTTAGGATTTGTTTCCCGTTTTCCGCGAATATTGTGGGCAGGTTGAATAGTGTCTTCAGTTGGTTGTCGACGAGTATCCTTATGTTCTCGTACCTAGCTGTGAGCGCTTCCCAGGCACGCTCGAAATTATCATCGCTCAGTGGATGTTGTTTGATAATAAGTCCAGCTTGTCCTTTTGTTTTCAGGCGTAGGTGGTATAATTTTTGAGTGGGTGATAATTTAGGGTGGTTTTTATAGACTGCCGTGAACATATCTCTCAAGGATGGCCAGTCTTCGTATCCAGCATGGAAGACTTCGGTATCACATGCTGGTACTTTCAAATAAAAACCATTTGAGTTTGAATAAGTTATTGGGTGGGCGGGTATTCGTTGTTGGTTGATGCTAGCAGTGTTAAAAAGTTGTAAGTCTTCCAAAATTTCAGTTTTGCATGTTTGGAAAGTTTCCATGATTTAGAAAATTTTTGCTCAACCGAGCCGCTGACATCTGAATAATTATCGGAGAAACTTACTTCTCGATGGGTCTCTAACACCTTTGCCCATATTTTACCTAGGTCTTCTAAATTGACCTTAAGCATACACTATGATAACTCGGTAGCTTGGGAGGGTGACCATCTTGAGCAGTAAACCTCTAATTAATTGGTTACCGTCATATATGAATTCCTGCAGGCATTGATCTGCAGTTGTCAATTTTTTGGCTTTCGTCCGACGATTTCGGCATTATAAATTAATTTGGTTTATTAAAAGAGGCGCTTTTATTAAGCTGTGAAAATAGAAAAAAATTTTGTCAAAAGGGCAAAAAAAATGTTTTTGAAACTAGCCTAATGTACGCTTGTTTCTTTATACGGGCTTGTCTCTGCGCTTCTGAGTACAAGTAATGTAGGTATATATAAATGGGTGTATAGTGAAATAGACTATATTTTATTTAATTAAAGAAAATCTTTATCCATATTTATTGACAAATTAGAATCAACTCACTAATTACTTTGAAGTATTTAAAATGTTTCTTGAACAAAAGTTTATACGATAAAACAAAAAAATATTCAAATTTATAAAGTACAAAATTAACAAGTAAATTTAAGAATAATGTAAACACCGATGATCTTCTTTGTTGCTTCCTTCTATTATGTAGTTACATATGGTCATGCACTTACTTTGTTGAGGGTGAGTTTTTGCCATAAGTAAAAAGATGTACAAGTATGTGTGGGTGTTATGGGTGCATATACTTGGTGATTTTTATGCAAACATATCTTGGGTGCACCGTAAAATAAACTTTAAGAAAAGTGGCAAAAATTTGGCAAAGTTCGTTGCTATGGGCTTATTATAAAATATATTTTTATGTAATATATGTATATAACGGTAATTTGGGCATCGTTGAATTTAGCGCTGAAAAAATATGTATAAAAATGTAAGGCGCGATAACCTCCGAAGAGATCTAAGGCCGAGCTTCTCTTCCAATTTGCGTCGTGCTCCTCTTGATTTTCCCTACAAATTGGCCGGACGGGACCTACATGTTTTATGCCGACTCCGAACGGCATCTGCACAGCAGATGAGTTTTCACTGAGAGCTTTTCATGGCAGAAATACACCCGGAGTGCTTGCCAAACACTGCCGAGGGGCGACCCCGCTTAGAAAAATTATCTTCTAATTGAAAAATCTTATTTCTAAAATTTTGATGTTGCTTTGTCCGGGAGTTGAACCCAGGGCATACGGTGTGATAGGCGGAGCACGCTACCATCACACCACGGTGGAAAAATATGTAGCTCGGGGAATATTACCGAACTAAATGGGTATATACATATATTACATATATACGTATATATTGTTATCTATAAGTAGATATTTGAAGCAATGAACTTTTCTGGTATATAGAACTGGGTAGTGCAATTTTCTTTTGATACGGGAATAAAAATTTATGAGTTGGAAAAAAAATAAATGCTAAGTGGGTTGTAAGGGACTGTACCTTTTGGTACCAGTGGGTAGCCAAATGAAATTTTTGCCTTTAGGCTTTATGATATGGGTTATATACCAAAATCCAGATCTTTGGATCGGAGGGGTATATAAATTTGGGGAATTTCAGATTTGGGGTCCGTATTTTAGACGGAGGGAAAATATATGTGGATATATAATTGGGTATGTTTTTAATGAAGATGCCCGGATTCTATGATCGGAGGGATATATATATATACCGTACTCACTCTGACATTTTTGGTTTTTATATGTGTTACTTGTGAGTTCTTTGTGTTGTCCTTTATTGTAATTATCCTCGTCGCATTGTGTAGTTCCACCTTTATATGTTGTGGTGTAATGTTAGCGTTGTTGTTTTCGAACCTTTTTTCCAAATGTATTTTTCTTTTTTTCTAAAATTTTGTATTATTTTTTGTTCACAAAACTTCCTATTGTTGACGGTTCGTGTTTCGTGCTTAATTTTCTTTGATTTCTTTTGTAAATAAATCTTGCTATGTGTTTTTTTCCAATTATGGTTTTCACCCAAGAATTTTTTTTTCAAATGCATATTTTTTTCTTAAATTTTTTGTAAAAAACGTTATTTAATTTTTAATGTAAACACAATAACTCACTTTCCCTGCGAGTGGCCAGCCTCGCGAATTTTCGGTCCCGAACTCTAGGCAGTTATGTGTTTCCGGACTTAAGGGCGGTGTCAAACTGCCGAATAAAGGACATCAGTAGGTTTATTGATTTAACCAAGAGGTTTGAGTAAGACTATACGCAGGGTACATCAATAAATAAATAAAAATTGTAATTGTATTTTATTTTGTAAAATAAAATTTATTTGTTTTGTTTTCTTTTCACCGCCCTAACGTGTAGCACTTATGTAGCTTTTATATGTAGGTATTTTGTAATAAGTAAATTCAAATTTTTTTCTTTTCACACCTTAATGTTTTCTTTATTTATTTTAAAGGTACACACACTTGTGTGTGTGGATATATGCATGTAATTATTATTATTATTTTTTTTTGATTAATCACTTTGTTTTATAAATTAAGTATTTTTTCACCAATCTTTATTTTCCCTTACTTCCTTCTTTTTTTTCTTTTTTTTGTGTATTGTATTTGTATGTATTGGTTACAATTTCTTTGCACTTTTCTTTTTTTTCCAATGTTAAATATTTTATTTTCTCAATTTTTTTTTGTCAACACCTTAATGTTTCACTCCTTGTATGTATACATTTTTTAAATTTTTTGATATTTGTTACTGTGTATGTTCCCATATATTTTGTTCAATTTTTTTCAAATAATTTTTGTTAAGCACTTTTATCGTTTTGTGGCCGTAACGAAACGCGTTTTTATGTAAAAATTGTTTTTGTTCTCTTTTTTAATATTTGTGTTTGTTTTGTAAAATTTCTTTTATTTTTTTCTTGGTCGCTGTGTTTATGGCCGCGGTAGGACCATGTATAAAGTTTTAACTAGCACAGCACAGTGTTTATAAAAAGAGGGCATGAATGTTTAATTATATATAATAGAAGATTTAATTTATTTTACTTAGTTATTGCAACTAAAAAAAATGTAATTAAAAAGGGAGAAATAAATCAAAGTTTCGCGGCGGCGGGCGGGCGTTAAACAAAAACGAACGATTGCGTTTCGGGCGATGCTTATAGGCGGGTAATTTAATTGAAACTAATTTGATTGTTCGCGATGGTAATCAGCAAGCACAGCTAAGCTGCACTTGCGTTTGGTCGCACTGGCCGGGTGTTGCTAGACGGAGGGGGACGGACTAAGTCCGAAAATTGGATCATGTCTTCAACAGCGTTCTACTCAGAAATACTGTGGTTCGCGAAGCCGGTGTTGGGCCAGCGAAGGGTTATTTTTTATAAGCGCGGCCGAAGGCCGCCTACGCGGAAAGGTGTTCTTCTCAGAAATACTGTGGTTCGCGAAGCCGGTGTTGGACCGGCTAAGGGTGAATTTTTATAAGCGCGGACCAGAGGCCGCCTACGCGAAAGGTGTTTTAATCAGTAATACTGTGGTTCGCGATCCGGTGTTGGACCGGCTTTTATAAGCGCGGCCGAAGGCCGCCTATGCGGAAGGTGTTCTACTCAGAAATACTTTGGTTCGCGAATACGGTGTTGGACCGGCTAAGGCTTATTTTTTAGAAGCGCGGCCGAAGGCCGCCTACGCCGAAAGGTCTTCTACTCTGAAATACTGTGGTTCGCGAAGCCGTTGTTGGACCGGCTAAGGGTTATTTTTTATAAGCGCGGCCGAAGGCCGCATACACAAAAAGGAGTTCTTCTCAAAAATACTGTGTTTGGCGAAGCCGGTGTTGGACCGGCTCAAGGTTATTTTTATAAGCGCGGCCGAAGACCGCCTACGCGGAAAGGTGTTCTACTCAGAAATGCTGTGGTTGTCGAAGCCGGTGTTGGACCGGCTAAGAGTTATTTTTTATAAGCGCGGCCGAAGGCCGCCTAAGCGAAAGGTGTTCTAATCAGAAATACTGTGGTTCGCGAAGCCGGTGTTGGACCGGCTAGGGGTTATGCTTTATAAGCGCGGCCGAAGGCCGCCTACGCAGAAAAGTGTCCTACTCAGGTTTTTTTGTCGACACCACTGATTGCGTTTGCACAGTAGCGCTATTTTCTTCCATTTAGTTTATTTCTTGTGTTTTTGTGAGACATACTTTTTGTTCTTCTTGTGAGACATAATTCTAATTTGTTATTTTATAATTTCTTTTCAATTTTGGTGTGACATACGACGATTTTAGTAGTGGAAGAAAATCGAATATTCTCAAGGCATCAGAAGTATATGCGATGTGGAATTTAATCGCGATTTAGGAGGAATGTAAAACACGCGAGTCATGTATTCTCTTAGCAGAAAAACTCGGTTTTGTTTTGACCTCGAAGAAGTGTAGACTGCATAAAACTCAAATGCAGGTCTCATGCAAGGGAAACAACACCGTTGGAAGTTTCCGATGTCGGAAAGGGGTATGCCGGTAAAAGACCGACATTTCGAGGGCAACTGGCACTAAACGCGAAAATTGATCTGTCACAAATTTTTTATTTAATGTACGCATACGCGTGTCATTGGCAGCAGTCGCAAATCCGGAAGGAATATCTTTTCAATGGCACAGTGCTGTCTAGTGGTGAGAATATATGTATATATATATATATATATATATATATATATGGAAAAAGAAATAAAAGGTAAATAGTTATATTATTAATGATGGCAATAATTAGTTTATTTTGTATTAAGTTAGTACAATATTTAAACTTTGGTATATGGCGTGACAGCAGCAGCGACTTTCTTCCTCCGTGGTTGAAATGCAACAGAAAACAAAAAATGATCTCCGTTGTGTGGGACCGGAGATCATGCGGGGGTTTTTCAGGGATATTTGTTATCCGATAGAAAACTCAGTTACCCGTGTTATGTTGCTTATTTGGTGTGAGTGACTATATGAGTGTGTATGCATGCGTGTTAGCATACATGATAGTGTATTTATGTATGTACATACATATGTGCAACTAAATAACTTATGCATTAGGGTGGCCGTGTATAAAGTATATAAATATTTAGGTTCTTCCGGCCCCCTTGCGGTAAGCAACATCTGTGGGCGGAATTCCATGCTTCAGCTGTCATGCACAGTAGTACTTAAAAACTAGATTTAATTTTTTGTTGATTTTGAACAAATATTGCTGGCTGATCGCGCCCGTACTTCATCGATAATAGAGGCCGCTGTAGGAAGAAAAGAAGCAACATATTAAAGCTGAAAACAAGAACGGGTTACAATTCAACGCACTTTATTAGTATAAACCTCGTTTGGATTTCGAGTTTTTCGTAGTCTGGACGAAGAGGGCATGTCTCCGTTCCAGATTTCGACGATTGTAAGATTATTTTCCATCTGGACAAAGAGGCCAAGTCTCCGTTCCAGATTTTAACTTTATGACATTCAAGGTTATACAAAATTTAAGTTTATGCCAGGTTGGATTTGTTTTGTTATTTTTGGTTTTATTTTTAATAAAATGTTTTATTTTAAAATGTATACTGGTTGGGTGGCGAACGCTTTAATAATTTTGAGTTATTTGGTAAATTTATATTGACCACCTAACATGCCTTTATTGGCTGGCAACTCCACTTTCTGTGCTAAGGCCGAAAACTGGTATTTTGGACTACCGAGAAATTTGTTATTTCGAATATGATCAAAAGTTTGTAGCTTTATTTTTAATTTTGAGAGTCGGTGGGGATGAAATGCCATACCATTGCAGAAGCTGATGAGCGTATTTAGACAATGTCTTCTCACGCGAATCTGCTACAAACGCCTTAAATTCAGATCTCAGAGATCGTGAGGCTCCGACAAAGTTAGTTCCATTGTCGGAATAGATATTTTTGGGCATCCTCTCCTGGCATGAGCCGTGAGAATGCCGCAAGGAAGGATTGGGTGCTGAGGTCGGTTGTGGCTTCCAAATGTATGGCTTTCGTACTAAAGCAGACAAACAGACAGACATAACCTTTGAAATACGGCACCCTTTACCTCTATAACTTTTTATGTCGAACGGTCCTGCAAAATATACCCCGGTGTTGGTAAATGGTCGGGAAAATGTTGTGCGTTCCTGAGAAAGATTCCCCATAAGTTGGGTTTGTACCCGTTTCTTATAGATCGTGCAGACCTTACAGTTGTGAATAATGGACTGTCTCATATTTTTAACCCTAGGAATCCAGTATTGGGTTCTAATAAGCCTAAACATTAGTTGATTTCCCCCATGCAAAGAGATGTCGTGGATAAGCTGAACTAAAAGGCGAGGCAATTTGCATTTGTATGGTAGATGATTGGATGGCGTTCATTGTAGGGTAAGTCAAGAGACGCCCGTAAGCGACCACCAGTCCTTATGATGTCATCCTTATCTAAGAAGGGTCAAGAGATAGCACTTCCAGCACTTCAGGCGGGGAAGTGAGATGGTTTTTACCGGAGCTACTTTTGTTTTTGCCACAGCAAATTGATGAGAACTTGGTCGTTGTTTTCCACTCGTAGGTATACTGCCGCGGCATACCCTTTCTCTGATGCGTCACAAAAACCGTGAATTTCCACTTTTTTGTGCGGGGAGAAGTGTGTCCATCGCAGTATCCGGATTTTATTAATTTCATGATACTTTTCCGTAAAGGTGTTCCATAGGCGGGTCGACTTAAAAATCGCTCATTGCTCAGTGAAAATCGTATTCTAGGGATCAAAATAAGAAACTTTGCCGAAGGAACCATACCTCTAAAACGAATTCTGATGTCCCCCCTTTGGGTCGAACTTTTGGGTAGGGGCAATTTCAATTCTACCTGCTGTGTCTTTTGGTGGCTTAAAAAAAAACAACGCAAGCCATTTTACGATCTGCAATTGTGTCACAGTGATACCTTCATTTTTTAAAACGGTTGAATAAAAAACCCACACAACTATGTTTACGACATGCAAATGCATCACAGTGATGCCTTGGTTTTAAAAGGGGGTTGTAAAAACGCTAATTTCTAATAATTTTTTTAATTTCTTTTCTATTACTAAGTTAAATTCATTTTTTCATTTACATATGTTCTGACTAAATAAATTTCTAAAGAGAAAAATAAACTCCAAAAAGAAAAAACATAGGAATTTCAAAGTGGGATTTTTCAAAATTTGCCCCTACGACCCAAAGGGGGGACATCAGAATTCGTTTTAGAGGTATGGTTCCTTCGGCAAAGTTTCTTATTTTGATCCCTAGAATATGATTTTCACAGAGCAATGGGTGACTTGTTTGCCTCCCCACAAATCGACCCGTACTAATTGGTGATACA
>JARSSU010008478.1:0-18873 GCA_029619165.1 Eurosta solidaginis
TAATACTTCACGATGTGTTCATAAAATACCAACTCAAAAACGATGTTGTAGTTGTGCGTGAAAGCGCTCCCTTTATGAGACGTAAACAAGTGTACGATAGCTAAATGATATATGGAAAGAAAAAAGTAGCCCGTCGAAGCAGTAAGCATGCGTACATCGCAATATCACCACCCAGCTGTAATCAATATGTGTACGATGATCGTGTGTTCTGCATCCTTTACGCCTCTGCTATACTTTTCACGCACAAGCATGTTCTCTAATAACGCGAATCGATATCATATTCCAATGTAGATTATAATATATGAATCGTGTATTTGCTAACCCTGAGCGCTATATCTTCCTCTATTGACTCGTTGCTCACGATTCTGAGCAACATAATTAGCGTGAGTTGATGTTATTACTAGCAGTGTTAGCAGGCTGGACCGAACATACTAAATACATATTGCAGAATGTGTGTGCATAAAAACTTGAGCCTGAGGTATATCAACTGCCCTCACAAGTGTGCGGCCACAAAAAGAGATAAATGCCTGGAGTAGGCTTGTGAGCAGTGTATGAGAGTATAAGAAATGATAGCTTGGTCTCTCCACGGTGACCAGCGCTCACCGTACTCATGAGGCTGTGTATTTTTATCTCCCATCCACATATACTGCTTTCCGCATTTGTCCCTGTCATGATTTGCTGCCTCACACACCGTCTGTGTAGCACACCCCCACTTTCCATTACCATCTGAACTTGCTCAACACCGCCGGTCAAAACTTAGACTACTAGGAATGGTTCAATACGCGAGGGTTCCTCACTATCATGTGCTCGTCCACTGCCCATCTAGTGATCGCATGAGTTCGGCCCTAGTGCGCCGATATTCCCTGTCTTATACTGCTAGGAACCGATTCTTCGTGCCTCAGGCGCATCGCCCCATTGCACTCCCACTGTTGCCCGTGGTTATACGCTTCCCACAGCGCCTCCGACCTCGCGGTTCTGTGTCCTCGAGTTTTCCCCGTTCCCCCCTGTCGCTTGTCGCTGCTTTCTTCCCCTGCGCTGACGTGGGGGTCTCCCGCGTTCTCCGCGCCTCGCGGCTCGGGTTTTGCCTGCGTCAAGACCGAGCCTGCGCGCGTCTGCCTCGAGCACTTATGAGTCGACCTGTCACACCCGTCGAGAGAGACCCAGTCCTGGTGAGAGCTCCTGTCCTTCTGCATCGTCGGACCCTGAGATGCGCCACCCGCGCGGCGGTAACGCGCCGTGAGTCCGCTCCCCCTTTTTCTCCCAGCGGTCTGGTGTTTCTTCCCTGCCCCCTTCCTGCCGACCCTCGCCTTGTGTCCCTTCCAGCCCACTGCCTCTCACCCAACGAGTACATGCAAGCGTAGAAGTCGACTTTTCCACGATCATCCCTCCCCCCCCACTATCACCTTTCTTGAGACTATAATAACCTCAGTGAGAAGCGTATAACTCTAATTTTATTAAGATTAGGGAATAATTAGAACATAATCGAGAGTCCTTAGACTGTTAAATTGTGTCCAATCTTCCCTTTTTGTTCACAGCCGCACGACTCAATCCCCTCCCTACGATTGCAGTAGCCTGGCCTTTTCCTTTTGCATACGACATGTTGTCTCTTTCGTGCTCCTAGAGGTATCACGCCACCCCGCTCGTATCCGCACCTCGTTCGTGGCTGGAGTGTGAGAATCATTGAGCGACACTACAAACTGCACAATATGGCAACTTTGGCCGGCTGTTGCTCACTAGGTCCTGGTGATCACCCGGACAAGTTGTTCGATGATAGTACGAGTAGGGTTGATTCTCGAGGCCGCCGTTGGACTTGCCTCTCCCCGCCCTCCACCACACTTTCGCCGACACCGCGAATTTCTTCCCTTCGTCGTGCGCCTCACTGGTCTCTCGTTCCCCTGTGCTTCCGTTTGACGGGCGGGCTGAGTCGGTATCGGGGCCATGCGCCGGCGACCTCACCGCCTCCTTAAACTTCTTCTTTCCGTTCGGGCCCAAAATCTTGCAGTTCCTGAAGGACTGATTGGAGAGTGTACCAGTAGATGCATCAGTACATACACAGAGTATATTTATATTACTCTGATCCTTTTTCAGCCCCTCCCTAGAGATCCTCATGCCCCTTTATTGCTCGCCTGCACCCCCTTGCTATTCGCCTGTTCCTTCCCCACGCGTGCATTGGGTCTCATATCCACAGCGACAAGAGTAAGTATCCCTACCTCACATATATGTCGCACATGAGAGAGCCAAAACCGGTAGTTATTATTCATATCGTAGGCCAACAGCACTTCGCGCTTACTACATATTTCACTCAAACTTTATTTTAAGACGCAATCTTTCGCTCATACTGATTTCAAATCAATCAGAAAAAGCACACCTTTAAAACAATATAAACAAAACACTAGAAGAGAGACCATCTCCCCCCCACTCCCAAAGACACAACAGACACTGTTAATCACACACACTGCCACACAACACACCACACACGAAAACAACCCAGCAACACAATCAGACACTACCAACAATATCGTGCACACAAGTGTCATTGCACCCAAGAATGCACAACTGCACGCTTAAGAGTTACTGTCCGTCACATACTAAGAATAGCTTTAATATGTCCGCCCCAAGATGTGTTGGCGAATAATGTAGATAGTGTTAGGCATTTGAGTAAGTTTAATTAACTATGGTAGCTGGAATGCCATCGTGGATACAGCTAGCTTTGGCAGCTGTGACCCATGTATATACACTGAGGAGCTAATGCAGTAATCTTTTGTGTTGTTTACTGTAGTCGCGATATAAACACATAACTCACGAAAGTTTCTATACGACACATAGTAGTGTTCGGATCGGAGAAATAAGTTGCATTGTTCTTTGTCCGCAGTAATTATCCGATAACCAGTCCAGTGAAGACCGGGAGCAGTTTACATATGACCATGCTGTAACCTCATCTAGGCACCACAACCACCCCCCCTCTCCACCTACTGCATACGATTACCATGAAAAACTCATGGGTCGCAGAGCTTGCGCTCCCAAAATATGTCTGATCGACATAATGAAAGTAATTTGTAAGATATTCCGATATGCGAGGTCCACCCGTGCCAATGGGTGCGGGAAGCGTGAAGTCTGAAACCTTGTAATGTGCTTGTCAAACAGTATGAATCATAAGCCTTTCCTTTTTGTATGTATCAAAACAAATAAAATTTATTACCACAGGTCCCGTACTTCCGCATGCGCAAGGCTTCCATCAACATCCACTAAGTGCTGTAGTCAGACCACATCCATAGCCTGTTTTGGTCTACGTAGCCACGCGACATCGAATACAGAGAGGAAATGTTGAATACAATTTCTATACATTCATCTTCATCAATGCAAGCTTCGAAAGAGTTGGGTACTCTCCATCAGAGTCGTATCTCCGACATTATGTCCCAATAAATAGCAGTTAAAAGAAGACAGAGTTGCACCTTTCTAATTATAAGAAGGTATAAGTTTTGAGAGACAGCATTAACAATAAAATATACCAACTTTTCATCGGTAAATATCAGTCACAACGACATAGAAGAAGTGTCTACACTGGCTGGTGTAAAAGGGAGATATGCGAACTTTCGGACCTATACTGATTTAACTCTGATGCTGCAATGAGATGAGCGACGCCTGTGTATGCACATCGCTTCGATCTAGGTGTCAATACAAATAGTATATGTATGGAAGCAAGCAGTCCATGTCCGGGGAATATATTCCATGTCATTCTGTTCAAAGAAGATTCCATTGTGTACCCAAGCCCACGTCTCACCTATTGTGTAATGAAACTTACCATTGCATAGTACACGCTCCAGTGTAGGACTGCGATCACAGTCCAGACATAAACCCGGCACCAGCTCAATCTATCAGCAATTCACGTACTTCACTATTCTCCACCTTACCATTCACAGTGCAGAATGTATGTAAATATCTAAAGCCTACCCTTTTCGTTTCAAAAGCTCACATCATAATATTACGACCAAATCACGGTCTACCTTTTTCATTGGAGGTCGACGAAGGTTAGCAGAGTTCTAGAACCTAGTCTAGAAACTTTGTGGGTGCTGCGAGGATAGTTTTCTGATATAAGCACTCCTGCAGTGATCTGACAAGCTCATTTTCTTTCAATCAATGAATAGCACCCTACTAGTTATACTGTCCGTGAACCTTGACGTGAACATCTCAACTGCGCCAAGACCTTACTTGGAATCCCAACTTGTGCGCGATTTTTGAGCCTACACTCATTATTAGCATACGTGCTGTCTGGTGAGTCTCTAGGTCTGATCTAGCATCAGAGATATATCTACTTACATGGACCGCGGCACCTGCAATATCAACTAGCATGCATAATTTTGTGGCATACACAGTTTTGCCCCCCCCCTAGTCCGGTACAGACATGAGGGGATGAATAACCATATGTGCAAACAAAACACCCTGGCTATGGTTTTTTTTCTTAAATCTGATTATATATGTTCAAATATTTTGGTTCAAAGCTAACATCAATTATCAGTGTGTCGCTGTGAGAGGTAACTATTGATGAGTAATGGTGATAGCAAGACTACATACCGACGATAGGTCGAGCTGACTATACACCACGTTATAAAGGTTATTAAAACTGCGCCTTGCGTGCGTGGCGGGTGGGTTTTTGGACATATGTGGTTAATAGATATTGTTGATGTATGTGTGATGGTGTTATTGATAAAACGTGTTTTACTTCAGCACGTTGGTGCTTAAGTTCTGTAAGTCGCTGATGAGGTGGAACCATTTATATCTATCGCTGACTTTACAAAGATACCTACCAGTGGTGCTGAGGCCCTTGCTTACTAAATGCACTGCGAGACTAGCCCTCAAACGGCGATCTCCCATGCGATGATCCAGAAGTACGGCTCTCAGTCATATGCTCGTTGCTACCGCTATGTGCCTGTACTGGGAAACATGGTACAGACAGTCACGGGGGCGGTCTCAAGCGATAATTGGCGAGAATCTAGTATGCTATTCTGATAGGCTATCTACAATGATGTTAAGGTATCACCGTTAGGCGTGCTTCCACGAGAGACATGCTTCTAACGGTAAGATGTTCATGAGACCGAAGGAGATGATGGGGGAGTTTCCCGGGGATTTGACAAGGGTGTGGTATTCCTTTCGTAAGAGAGAAGAGAAGAGAAGAGTGTGAGGAGTAAGATCGCAGGACAAGAAAATGCTGAAGTTTGATGATGAAGTAGCAGAAAATGTAAGAAGTTATGAGACGTAATGATCGCTGCTGCACGAATTATTACAGAGCTAATAGAAAAAAGGAAGATCAAGGAGGCATAATGACACAGCGAATAACCTTCATACTACGAACTTAGTTTCGTATTAGAGGCCCAATGGCTCGTTTGTTAAAACGAGACATGTTTAGAGTGTTCGACGGTTCTTCATTTAATTTTTTCTATAAATTGGCGATGCGATGGCCTACGAATGGTGACAGATGATTTAAAACTACCATAGTCAAAAGCATGATTGATGGTCGGCGAGTACTCCGCCAGACATGCTGCATTCTTGGAGCGTATATGACGTCGTCCAGACTGTTCTTCTGTAAGTAGGCTGTTTTCACGAAGAAACTTCATGATAGAACCACTACACTCGGGTATTGATCAACATATCGATTATAGGTTAGACATAGCACACGTGTTTCTCAATATGAACCCGCAGACACTACACATAATAGTAATTGCTTTCTTATAATAATCGACTACTTCGAAGTAAATTTTTAAATTTAAATACAGTGGTACCCTTTATTACAGCTGGGGGGTGTGCTAGTTGGAGTTTGACCTTGATTAAGCTAGATAGATACCACCGATGGATGCATCATTAATACAATGATTTCAGTGAGCAACGATAGCCCGGAAAGCCATCAGTAGCAGGGAGCCGAAATGTGGAGTTTACTCGTAAAAATTACACACGATCAAAGGCAAGGCTACATTGAGCACATAGGCAACAGTATGATTAATGCTTATATGTGTACGGAACCAGGGATGATAGAGGAAAGTGGTCCTAAGCTATGCACAATGTGATATCGGTGCACATTCTACCGGACGGATACCTGACTTGCCACAGCCAGTATAGATATCTGTCTGGTTACCCCATATGTCGCAAAGAGGCTTTTTACATAACTGCATACGTTGTCGATTGCTGTCCTGCATCCAGTTATCGAACTGATCTCATGAGAAAGTCCATTATAATCACCTTGATCCTAATAGACACATGAAGTACTTGCGATCGAAATGCGAACTATATGCGCCGACGCACAGGTGCCTAAACCATAACGCCGTACAAAAGTAGGTGTGTCTGAAAAATGACAACACATCAGGTAAACCCAACAGGAAGCTCATTAGTAGCTAGCTATCAGGCCCTCAAAGACCCTTGCAGTGCATGCTTGAGATGTTAATAATGCATGCTAAGCGAAAAATTCAATCGCATTATTGGGTGACAAAAATCACCTGAAGACAACATGAAACATGACGGAAACCAATTCAGACACAGTGAGTGCTTTTCAAATAACAAAAAAAAGAAAAAATAAAATCGAGAAAAAAAAATAAATCGCTCCAAGGACGCAAAGCTGATGAGCACCTATTTGGCGACAGTTACTACCGAAGAGATACACCGGCTGCATAATCCGCAACCCATATAAGACGCACAACACTTACAAAGCTGTCTACTGATGAACAGCTGTACCACACATGCTGTATCAACGGGGCGGCGCGTACGAGGCGGTTGGATACCGACATGGAACCAACGGGAAACGTGCCGTAGCTTTCAACCGAGAAAAAAAATTGCATCGATATTCCCTGCTGTGGAACCACTGAAAAGTACGTGACGGAACGTACATCCAGTATAATTAAAGTTATAAAGGACGCTAAAACAATGCTTACTTTGCAATGTGCAACTGGGCACAAAACGTAGTAAACAGTTCGCGGCCGTCCAACATAGTTGTGCGCCAGTCGTTCTTACTCCCCTTGGCGTCCAACCTTGGGCTGTCAATTTGGTCACACCAATCTGGCTTGAGTTTAAATCGTTTTCCACCTGATCCTTCCATAACAGAGTGGGGGGCGTCCTCCACCTGTTTGTTTCCAGTAGCGTGGGGTTCCTGATAGAAACACTTTCTTTGCCGGAGCGTTCATCTTGTCATGATTACGCGAGTGAGAATAATCTCACAATACAGATAGAGTTACGATTATTAGGAAAATATGCGAATTACACGAAAAATAAGCCAAAAAATCCAATACAAGCGTAGCCAAGAATGTCGAATCGTAACCAGATGCAACACGGACTAAAGCTCGCTGCTTATATCAAATAGAAGAAAATAGAGCCAACTAGAAAGAGTTCTTGAGTAGTATGGCTCTTTGCATGATGAGAGGAGCTCGTATATGGACTACCTACGTCGCACGTGATACCATCGACACACTTCCTTTGTAGTCTGTTTGTCAGTCGTCTCAATAGACCAAGGCGTGTCCTTTCCGTCACAAATATGCTCGAGTCGAACGTCGATTGCGTACACATCGTTCCAATAACACTGTTGGCAATCATAGGCATTTTATGCGTTAGCTGGGCTCGGCTTCGTAGAACATTATGAGGAAAGATATGTTTCACTTGTTGCTGCTGTTGTCGTCAGTATGAATATGGTTGAAGAGCCTACAAAGGCTGCTGATTGTTTCACTATGACTGTCCTACTTACTGTATTTTAATATGATTGTTTCTGTTATTATTGTTGCTTTGGTCAGTAGAAGTGTCGAGTCATGATTTGAGGTACATTTTACTATGTTAAGGAACCTATTGGTCTTTGTTGTTGTTGATGTGCAGTTAGATGTAATGATTGGATCTCATCACAGTGCACTACCTCAACCCGCCATTTTGCATGCAGACTCGTATGTCAGCAAATACAACAAGTCATAGTCAGACGCTTGAGGTCCCCTTATGCCTCGAACGCCTACCAACTGCCAGTAAAACACAGCCTTAAATCGAAATGCTTGCGTGCAGCTTTGATAACGAATTCCATTGCAGCAGTGTCAACATCACAGCACAGAACAAATGCACATTGCAAATCTGTATTTGATGGACGGCGCAATTTTGATGTGAATATATCGTTGAATGTTGTACGCATTTCGTTGATGTGATGGGTGGAATTTGCCACATCCATATGGGGCACCATTGGGGCCCTTCGTGTATGGTACGGGACAAGATAACCAAACTACTGATCATTTCTTACAGTTTCGCGTCGTTAACCTAATAGGAACATGTCCATAGATCTTTATAAAATATATAACTATGCATCTATTCACTAAATATGTATTCTACAATTGTTATTCGCATTTGTCGAAATCATAATCGTTTGTTAAATTCCGGGCAAAAGGAACAATAAAAAAATTAAAATTAATAAATATATAAGTAAATGTGTATAAAAACAGGAAAGCCATACGAAAATGGTACGTGGGACATCCAGGACATCTAAATGGCCGTCACATATTTTCTCTTTTTTGATTATGAATGATTTGGAAAAATGAATATTTATATACAGTAGGTTGTTTGTTCTTTAGACGTAATTGGAGGAACGAGAGAAAAAGTTGGTTTGAGACATAAAATGAGCAATTCATGGCAGTTTCAATTTATTTTACTGGCGAGGGCAAAAACAACAAACCATTTCCCCTCTCCATTCGCGGACAGCCATCATATTTTACAGAATGGCAGGCAACGTGAGGGAGAGGAAATGGGAAAAAATATTTCTTCAGAGGTAACAACTCTCAATGGCTGAGTGGATTTATCAGCTCCCTTTCTAATCGCAATATCTCAGTAGTTAAACATTAAATTAAAAAAAAAACACATATTTTTTAAAATTTGTATTGAAAAAAAGGAGAAATAAAATGGAAAAAAGAAAAAAGACTAAGAAATAATTGAAATTGTTTGAAAAAAAAAGACCATATCCTTATTAAGAAACAATTTTTAGATTGGCCATTCTTAATCCGGATTTTCTGAGCCGCCGAATCTTAGGAGATAACGTGTTTCTTCAATTGGTTATTCTTGCTTTTATAATATTTTTGATTTTTTTTGTAAATTTAAATTAAAAGTTTTTTCTTTTATGTCTAAAAAAAAAATCTTAAAACTCCATTTTCCATTTTTTTTTTTTATACTTGTTTTTTTTTGCACTCTACTTTTTTTTTTTTTCTCCTGCAATATCTTTTTATTTTAAATTTATAATTATTTTTTGTCTTTCAAAATTTTTCAGTTTTTATACATTTAAAATTAATTTTTTTTATTTACTCAGTTTTGAGCATGCAGCTCCACAGGAGTATTATAAATATTTAAGTGATATAGTAAAGCTGGCTTAGTATCATATCTTTTTATTTTTATATTTATTTTTTAAGTTTAATGTAATTATAGATGTTTTTTTGATTGAGAAAACGGGTGGTTGTAAATATTATAAAGGCAACCGAGATAGAGTATAGGAGTTCTTCCATATATCAAAATAAATCAGGATCGAAACCAATGTCAAATTTAATGAGCCATTAGTCCGTCCGTCCGTTCCGGTTTACACTGACGACTTGAGTGGGTACAATTTTTTTAAGGTTATCTGATGAAAATCTGGTATTTAGGTTCCTGTAAATCATCCTCAGATTCGCTATTTTAAATAAAACGATATTCGGACTATAACCACGGCCACTTTTTCGATATTCGAAAAATTTCGAATAAATCATAAAAAACCGAAAAAGTATTGCGATATCAATTTATACACAAAAGACAGATTAAAAGCAACGGAAATTTGGTGGATGAGTTTGTTGGACGCAGCTTTAATAGACCCCCGCAGAATTAGAAAATTAGTATATAACACTTTATGTGTGAACAATGAGGCGTGGCTACCGCACCCACTTGTGATACAAGTGAAGGTAGTTGTTGTTTACATATTGTATTTATTTAATTGTTTTTTTTTTAAAAAATGCTTTTGCCTAGCTTCTTTTGTTAATTTCGGCACCCAACAATTAGTTCGTTTGATTGGGTGATTAGTTCTATGTAAGATTGAATTGAGCTCTTGTATGAGTTCGTGCTAGGCACAGATCGGATATCAGTTTACTCCTATTTAATAAAGTTAATTATCGCTTCAAATACAAATGTAGGCAAAATCTGTCAGACCTCTTTTCTCTCTCCTCCGTTTGTTTTCTTTTTACCGTCTGTTTGGTGTTCGTTTTCTTATTTTGCCGTGTTGTATTATTCGTTGTTTGTGTTTTGTGTTGTGAGAGAGATCTGAGATTTGCTAATTTTTTTTTTATAAGCGTACATATAGTTAATACGAGTAACTTCCTGCCAAATTTCATCATGATTATCTTCAACGTACTGCCTAAAGTACAGCATTGGCACAAACGTTTTGAAATTACTCTCTTTTTCTAAAAGTGGGCTGGCTGCCTACGCCCATATTGTTCAAAATTTTACTAATTTTATTCTGCGTCATGAAGCTCAATCATCCACCAACAATTTTCGTGGCTTAAAATCTGTTCTTTTTGTAATAAATCATGCGCCTTTCGGTTTTTCGACAATTATAACTCCGATAGTCGGAAAATAAAAGTGGGTGCTCTAGTGGTGTCACTCAGTTCCCGATATACGTTTATTTTAAATCGCAAGCAGAGTGAGTATGAGTGACTACGAAGGCAACCATGCACATGTACCATAATTTTCATCAAGATACCTTAAAAATTACTCAAGTTAGTCGTAGTTAATCGACGGACGTACGGACATGGCCCTCAATTAAATTTGGTTTCGATTCCTGATTATTTTTGATATATGGGAAGTCTATATCTATCTCGGTCCTTATATATATACAAACCAACCGTTATCCAATCCTCAAACTTAATATACTCTGTGAGCTTGCTCAATGAGTATACAAAAAATGGTGTTAAAATATTATAAAGAACTGACAAAATTTTAGGCAAAAAATTTAAAAAGATAATGCAGGAGAAAAAAAAGTAGATGCAAAAACAAGAGAAAAAAAAAATGAAAAATGGAGTTTTAAGATTTCACATGAGACATAGAAAGAAAACTTTAATTAATTACAAAAACAACTCAGAAAGTATTATAAGAATAACATTGAGAACACGTGTCTACAATGTTCGGCCCAGAATCCGGATTAGAAGCCCAATCTAATCGATTGTTCATAATAAGATATGGTCTTTTTTTCAATACAATTTGAAAATAAGGTGTTTTTTAGTTGTACTGAGATATGCGATTAGAGAAATGGGAGTGATAATGTGTCACTCAGCCATTTGAGAGTTGTTACCAGTGAAGATATTTTCATTCCTCCGTTGCCATGCATATCATGTAAAATATGAATGGCATGTCGCGAATGGAGAGAGAATGGTTTGTGTTTGCTCGCCGAAATATAAATGTGATCCTGCCAGAATGTCATTGTGTCCAAAACCAATTTTCTTTCCAATTAAGTCTAAAGAAAAACAACCTACGTATAAATATTCATTTTTAAAATATAATAAAAAGAGAAAATATGTGCGGCCATTAGGATGTCCGGATGTCCCGTAAATCGTAGCTTAGTTTTTATAGCAAATTTACTTATATGTTTATATTTTATTTCGGAATTTTAACAAAACGATATGAATTCACTGCATAGTGTTTATTTATAACGTTGATGGCTGTTCTTTAAGTTAAACATGACGAAAACTGTAAACATTCGTAGGTTTGTTGTCCCGTACCTTAACAGACCTGGAATGCCCCACATGAGATGTGGTCATGGCATCACATCAAACGGAAAATTTGCGTACCACAATTCAAATATATTAACAGCAAAATTATGCCGTCCACAATAGATTAGTTTGAATGCATTCGTTTGATGTTGACCTGCGAATGTTGAGCATTGCTAGGTGGGATGTATGAGTCATGAAAACGCGGGATGAAGTAGATAATGATTGGATTGCTATAGTCGCATGTCAAACGGCGGGTGAGGTACGTTGTACGGATTGAGAAAAATTAAAAAAAAAAGCCGAAGAAAATGTACTAAATCGTGATCATATTCTTACTGAAAGCAAAGCACACAATAATAACAACAATATCTATGGTGCATATTAAATGTCCAGCAGTAATAACAATATGATATACAGCAAAATTACACAAAACCGCAGCAAACAACATCATCAGCAAATGCAATATGCAATATGGACGAATTACGAATGCGTGCATGGACGAACTTATGGACGACTGCAACAAAAAAAGTTCGTTAGTCAGCCGCAACAAAAATCTTTTCATGCGTAAACCAGCGCGTTGTTTGCCATTGCATTGTTAGTTTTTAATTTTCTGGATTATTTGCATATTCGATTCATTTTTCGTTGAACTTTCGTGCCATGCGGTTAATCCCCTCGAGCAGTTGGTAAGCGCTACGCACAAGTGTTCATGTGGATTTGTGGTGTACAGCTGGGTCGTGCCGGTGATACAGCATTTGTTTATTTTTTATTTTTTTTTGTATTTGACAAGCCTACTCAACTTTGTGAATTGTTTCCATGTATTGTGTTAATATTGTTAGGTGCTAATAGTTTGGTTATGTGTGCAACAACACTACTTTTGTACACGGAGGAGGGGCTGGGCGTGCGTAGTGCAGCAATAATAGGGTGGGCTGTGCAATTTAAGTCAGTTGTGATGGATAGCAGCATACAATTTATGTAAAAGCTTTGCGAATTTAACGAGGGTCATCGTGGAAGCAGTCGCCCCCCCCCCCCCCCGGAGAATGTGTGACGGTATTACTGAGTCGTATCCCTGTTCCGTAAAAAATTATATACTTGATGCTGTTGCCTTTGACGTGAAGTTTTCGAGACACACTCCATGTCGGCCACTGTAAGATGGCTTCGTCCATCATTGTAATTAATGTGCAACTTCTATTCTACTAAAAAATCAAATCCAATTGACCCCCACCAGCTGAATAAAAGTCTCCACTGTAGTAAATTTAAAAATTCTTGTGCGAATTTAAGGAATCAACGTGAGTGTTGCGGGTTAATTACCTCAGAAAAACCTTAAACGCCAAAGAAGGAAAGCTGAGGTCGTGTCATATAGTCGCAAGATGCACACAGCAGAGGCGACTCTCACCTCATCTGCACTTATTGGACATGGTATTCATAATTCTAGGCATATCGATAGCGTTAAAAAGTACAATACGCAAGTCGTAGTTGATTTCTTGTGAAATTCGTGAAGCACTTCCTTACGAGAAGGAATGTACCACACTCTTGTCAATCCTGGGAAAACTCCCCAATCTACGGAGCATGCCTAACGGTGAATCTTAATATGTTAGTTAGTTCACGCACAAGACAAACTAGCTGCCAAGATCGCTTACGCGCGTGATGCGTGCATATAAGCCGTAAGAGCAATCGGAAAGCATCTTCTCTGGATCGCAGTTGATCCTCGAGAGGTCTGGTCCCGTGCAAGCGGCCACAGTGAAATTTTGCGAAGCATGAAATGGATTCAACTCAGATCAGGAACTACAATAACCAAACTGTCAAACCACCGCAGTTTTAAACGGTTGAGTGGTTACAGGCTCGACATATCTCTAGAGTTTTTAAACCCCAAGGGAAGTTATCCAAAGACAGTAAATTGAACTTGAACAAAAAGGTGAAGACAGTCGTGGGCGATCAACAAATGGTGAGCCACAAAAGATGCATTAGTTGTACACCGCGGTCGCTTGTTAGAAATATCTGATGCAATGGCATTGCTATTTGGTTTGCCAACAAAATCGAAAGAAGCGCGCAGTAAAGCAAGATAACTCGAGTGCAGTGATAGCAGGAGTGCTTATATCAGGAAAAGCGTATCCTCCGCACCACAAAGTTTCTATGTGACTAGTTCTACTTAACCTCTCTCCCAAATGAACCTGATTGAAATTCACAGGCGAATGTAATGCGGCCAGGCTGTATGCAGCCACCCTGGAGCAACTACTTATGGGTGCATCACAATGGTGATGTGGGTCAGGGTCTCATAGAATACCCGGAAAGAACTGAGCGTTGGCTGATGATTAGCGAGGAAAGTCACTCTAGCAAACACATCGAGTTAATTCAGTTAGGTCACCATCCATCTCCCATTTCTAGCACCACCGTTAGGTTTGGACACTCTCTTAATGTCTGTATTACGAGAAGTGGGATTTATTTTTAAAGTGACTCTCAAAAACTTTACTCGCATAAATAGAGACTGAACTCGTGTTCTTTTTCTATCATTGGGACATTATCGGGATACGACTGATGGGAGTATGACCTCTTTCGAAGCTGCATGAGAAGGAATGGAATATAGAAATTGCTCACACATTTCCTCTGCCAGATGTCCGGCTACGTAGCCAAAAACAGGCATGCAACGTGTCTGGAAGCATAGCACTTTAGTGGATGCTTTAGCAAAGCATGCTCGCTGAAACGGGACTAGCTTGGTTAAATGTTTTTGATATATAAAAAAGGAAAGGCATTATGGACATAGGGTTGACAAGCATCGACATTTACAAAGGTTTCAGCTTCACAGCTTCCGCAATACCATTGGCAACCTATACTCCTAAGAGCGCGATTATCTACAAAATATTTATGCGTGTATCAAACATATATTTGGAGTAAAAGCTCTGGCGTGACCCTGAGTTTTTCATGGAACTAGGCAGTCAGGGCGGAGGGGGGGGGGTGCCTATTAGAGGTAATGCATGGTCATATTAACACTGTCCCGATTTCTGCTGGGTATCGGATTACTATGCGACAAAGAACAATCAACCCCAATAATCATTCTATAAAACTTTCGTTAGGAGGTTTATATCGCTAAGAAACAACAACAAAAGGAACGACATTAGTCATTCAGTTGTATTACAGTGGGCAGCTGCCAAGTGCACCCATGGCCTGCCAGGTAGCCAGAATAACTAATCAACCTAACCTAACATTTTGCAACAATTTGGCGGCGAATAATTTGGTTATTCTAGATGAAGACAGTGAAATCTTAAACAGTTTGCATTCTTTGGTCCACTGTCCTTGCCTTTTTGATTGATTTTAAAGTTGAGTAAAGAATGGTTTAAAATAAATTTTGGAGTGTGAAATATGTAGTAAGCTCTAAGTTTTTCCTACAGTTTAAAAAACATTTAGTTTTATCGTGAGACATGGGCGGGTGGATAATTTTTGTTTTGACAAAAATCACTCTTTGAAGTACAGCCCATAACTGGTTTCAGGATACAATAAAGTTTGCACTTGATTTGGTTGGACACCTCAGTTTTACTGTGAACGTACTATGGCATTACGTATCCATACAGTCCTTAAGGGAACTTAAATATGTGGGGGCCTTTACTGGAAAGATATTAAAAAAAAAACGGGGAAAAATTTTGTTTAATTCTTCTTTTCGCATTCCTCTATGACCTAAATCCCTCTAGTCAAAATAATGTGACAGGGAAGAAATTTTTTTCCTTCTCTTTTAAAGAGTACAAGGATGCCACAGAATTGTGAGATACGGGGGTTAAAAAAGTGTGTTTGATGCTGTAGATGAATTAAACTGCCAAGAACAACCCGCCCTATATTAAATCGAACAAACTTTTCTTTTTAAAGGAAATCTATAGAAGCAAGCCGGCCAAAGTTGCATATTGTGCAATTTGGTTTCGTATTTTCACACCGACGACACTAAACGATGTGTGATCACGATCGTTTTGCGTCGCTTGTCATTCACTATGAAATCAACAGTGATGCAAAGGAAAAGTCCATGCTACTGCAATGTTAAGTGACTTTATTATTAAGTTCCTCTTTGAACAAAAATATTAATATTGACATTTAAATTATTATTATAATTATTAATAAATATTCCCAATTTAATAAAAATATATTGTTTATAGCGTTCTACTTAGTTTTATTAATTTTCATAAATTTTTTTTTTATGAATAACTTTATGTTTGAAATATATATTCTCTCTTTGCATTTACACTTTGTTTATAGTTCTTTCAATAATGAAAAAGTGAATTTTTTTAAGTAATTGCATTGAATAAGACACCAATACCTTCTTTTATCAAAAAATTTTTATGCTGAATAGCTCGACCTCCGCGTTCTTAGTATGTATCGAATGATAAGTAAATTAAGCTAGTGTTTTTTTATTACAAAATATACGTTTCGTTTTTACGCATGAAAACGCCTATCCTCGCTTATGTGTATATGTTAGGGAGCCCAACTACTGGCAGTGGGTTAAAGAATCAGACTACAGCTACAAGGTGTACCGAAAAACGCGAGGACCAGGAGACACACAAAGAAGAAGACACAACCCTCTGTTGGTATTTTCTTTTTGTGTTTGTTAACATGTAGCTGAATTCAATTGTGGAGAGAGATAGCTAGTGGCCGACCGACCGAACGCCGAGCATAGATATACATGGAATTAGTTGCAGAAGGGGCGGAAACGAGCAAGGAGTCAACATTTTTATTGTCAGGTTACACCGAGTTATGAGTATAAGTATAATGCTAACGATATTAGAAAATTAGTAGTACTAATTTTATGCTAGCAATTTCAGAGGCGTATCAAAGTTTGTCGCTTAGTCAGCTCCACTATATCTGAATGTTCTAAGCGCTAAACGTATATAGAATGTGAAAAAAAAAAGCACAGCATAATCTAGAGATTTTAGCTCGAAACCGAATAAAGTCTTTGTTTGTATCTCTTAGCATGTTTCCATATGAAGTTTTTTAGCTTTACGCGATGATGTCTCAAAACGTATATAGGAAGTGAAAAAAAAATAAACACAGCTATAAATCAGTGATTAGCTCGATAACCGAATAACCAAAGTCCTTTTTGCTATTTTCAAAACTTAAACAGTCCACATTTCTTGTTATTTAGTCACACTGTGGGGGGTGTCAACTCTAATTTTCTACACACAATTCTGCAATTGTTTAGTATTTCTTTTATTGTGTCGTACGGCTGCTGCTATAAAGAATCAGAATAACGTTATTAATGTTCTTCATAAAAAATATAGCAACTATGAAGATATAAGCGCTCAGTTAATCAAACATATTGAAAAATATATAATAATGCTTTAATTATATCATGTACTTAGAGAACTGTTTTTGAGTTAAAATCTATCGAGGTATAAGGATTGAAAATTATTGAAGTCATCTACAATAGAGATTATGACAAAGAGTAGTGTGGTATCTTATCTTCTTGCTACTGTGCGCAGGGGTTTTTTTGTTCCAACCATTTTCTATTCATATGATAGCTAGTTAGTTCATTAATGAGCGATTTCAGCAAACACCAATCGTTTGAGTTTTTGAGTGATAATTTTAATGGAACACATTCGTTAAGTATATAATTTCACTCAACTGGTCGGTCAGGACTTTACGTCAAATTTTTTCATTACATTTGTCTTTAAAACATATTTATTACCGCCTATTATGACAGCAGTGCACTGCACTTGTCTTGGAACAGTAGTGGTAGTGGTTATTGAATAAAAATATTATTCGGTCCATTCAATCAAAAGTCCAAAAAAGTCAAAAACCGTTTAGTTCGTTTAAGATGTTTGTAACCATAAAAAATGGGTAAACTGCCCATACCTCTTACCCCTGGTCATAGAAAGAGCCTTGGTGAAATATGAGCGGAAATCAGTTAAAGACCCACACACTTTTATATAAAAGATTTTTAAAGCGGATCGCCGGATTATATGATATTGTCATATTAATTAAATTGCGAAAACGGTTTAGATTGCGGCTAGATGTCGTGTTTTGCCACTCTGCAAGAAGAGAAAGAATATGAAGATTGATTAAAACGAGAGTGCATCAATGCAGTGGAAGATAATAGGTGTGTTATTCCCATGCGTTATCGTTAGCTCACTAAATTATATGTATCAACTAATTGCTGATGTGATATGAGCAAATGTAAAAGATAAATTTTTCAATATATAATAATTTGAAACTTCAAGTGCCTCCAAAAACATTGCAAAAGCACAGCAGGCAAAGCAACACAAGAACTTGAAAAAAGAAACTCCTGTCACAGAGATGAATACTTAGTGACACATATACTTAAAAATTGTTTAATGAACAACAATCATTACGCACGATCAATTTCAAAAACAATTGTTAGAATGCAAGAGAAAAGCAAAGGCTCAAAGATCGCATTATCGAGTGATAGCTTTAGTTTCTCACGAATTCAGCTCAAAGTGGGAAAATTAGCCAACAGAGGCTTCTTTGGTAAGTGAAAAATTAAACAAATTGAAAAACTACATAAAAATACGCCATAATCATCATAACGCAAACTATAAAAAACTCAGTGTTTCAATAAAACGAACTAGACTACTAAACAACCAAGAAAAATAAAGAACACAATGTAATTTAAAACAGATTTACGCGGAATATTGAAAAATAACAAAAACTTTTTAATAAATGTATTTGCAGTCAGTTATTGCAGTGCAGTTTAATTTTTGCATTGTTTGCAGTCATCGGCGTTGAAACAAGGGGAAGAAAAGTCCAATTTAAATAAATATGGACGACATAGACCGATAATATTGGTCACATAAAAAAATATAATAAAAAAACAAATATAATTTCAAGATGGGAACATAATCCACAACAGGCAACCGTAAATGCGAAAAAAACAACCAACAAAAAATAAAAAAAAAAAACAAAAAAAATAAAAAATAAAAAAAAAAGACAACATAAAAATGAAAAAAAACCAAAAAAAAAAAAAAACAAAAAAGAAAAAAAAAAATGTAAATTTCCTTGATCCGAGTTTTAATTTTGACAATTTCTACGTGGGTGGTAGCCATACAATCGTTAGATGAAGTTTTTTCTTTTTTTTATGATTTAGTGGATTCAGAAAATTTTGGAATTTAAAAGAGTTTTATCGATTCTATTTGACGGGTAGGTTCAGGTAAAATACTTGGTA